>MU685691.1:0-25536 GCA_026770625.1 Nicotiana glauca
GCCACACAAATTCAAAAATTATTTTTGCATATATTTTGGAATAATTTGCTTGGGGCAAAAATCACGTGCTCACACTCCCCTCACCTGGAACGAAGCCATATGAAACAATATGATGATTCACAATACTAACCTTTATTGCTCGTACGACACCGGTCATAAGACACCTCAAGCCATTTCTTTGGCTCATGTCATCCTCGTGACGGTAAACTCGTTTCCTCCAGTGTCTTGGCTGGTTAGTAAGTACTATTTACTAAATATAAATCCCATAAGAAACACATAGTCTCTAATACTACCAACTATATTTTTTTAGATTTACACCCACATGTGACGATTAGGCAACCAATTAAACCTTTTTAAGATTGTACTCATCAACCAGATATCGAGATCTGATGAACCTCCATGCGCATAACTGAAAGATCTCTTTGCACCTCCATATCCTCGATTCTTATCGACATGTGGTAATAATGGTTGAGCAACCTTCACCCTCTTATACCCTTTTTACGATATCCCAAACCATTGGCGTAATGCGTAATTCTATACATGAGTGGATGTAAAAGAACGTAGGATATATGCTTCACGCTGAATAAATATCGCACTATAAGGAATGAAAGAAGTAAGGTTATCCTAATAGTGCTGTAGCATCTCGAAGATAAGTACAGACTTCTCTATACCGATCCGCAAGACTCTACTAAACTCGCTTATGACTTGTAGCACCTATGAACCTAGGGCTCTAATACCAACTTATCATGACCCAATTTCCCCTCCGTTGGGTTTCGTGATGACACCTAGTCTTAAGGACTAGGTAAGCCTAATAATTACGGAATAACAACCATAAATAATAACATCTAAAATTTATCTGAAATAGAATTCTTATACAATGAACATCTTCCCAAAAACCGGTAGTACAAGTCATAAGCTTTTCTAAGAGTAGTTATACAAAATAAATACATTACTGTTCCGAACAAAGGAACATATGGAAATAAGTACAATTGAAGGTGACTCCGAGGACCGTGAATGCTGTTACAGTTTTACCTTGAGTCTCCACCGCGACGAACAAATACTATCAATCAAATACCTGGATCTGTACACAAAAAAAATGTACAGAAGTGTAGTATCAGCACAACCGACCCCATGTGCTCGTAAGTGCCTAGCCTAACCTCAGCGAAGTAGTGACGAGGCTAGGACTTGACTACCAAATAGACCTGTGCAATATAGCGTACGAAATAATAGGAGCGGATTAAAAAATGATGGCAACAATGATCAACCAGGGATATAAATAGCAGGCAACAAGAACACCATAAATGTTTCTCAACAAACAATAAATACAAGTGCAATCAATTAATCGAGTCCTTCAAATATAAATCTCTCGCCTATAAATCCTTCAAGTAATAATATCTAAGATAATATGCTTTTTAAATAAATATATTTTGAATATATTTCCTTCAAATAAGTATCCTCCAAGTAAGCACCTTTCGAATATAATTCTTTCGAGTAGAGGTCACCTTGTGCCGCCTCATTTCATAATCATAAATAATATAGGTCTCAGCCCACTTTCATATTTTTCATGGCACCTCGTGCCCACATATTTCTGTCTCCTTTTGCACAAAAATATTCTCATATTACTCAGTTGATAGGTTTCATAACCCGATACAATTAAGAATGTTCTAGGAGCCTCATTCACTTAACATAGGTAGGGTACAGCTCCCAACCCAATTAAGAAATCAACTAGAAAAGATGAAGTTATTTTTAAAAATAATTTGATAAAGAAAATACCCTTTTTAATCAAAGTACAATATCGAATGAATTATTACCTTTAATACTAGAAATCAATAAATTAAAACATAGAAGGAATTCCCTTTTAAGTAAAGTACAACCTAAAACGATTTAAGGAAAATTTAGCTAAGAAATCAATTTAGTTAAAATTATAACAATTGTTGAAATTTGAAGTATTGAATATATATAAAATAAGTATGGCGAGGTATTGTCAACACTATGGATTCCCCACACAAAGGATCACATCCATAAAGGAATTTAAACCACAAGAAAGTAAGGAATGCAATAACCAAAACATAGGCTGAAACAATCACTAGGATAATAATCAAGGATCTCTCAGTATCCCAAGGATCTCTCGGTATCCTCAATCTGTACCAGGGATCTCTTGGTATCCCGCAGATCTCTTGGTATCCTCATTACATACTAGGGATCTCTTGATATCCCGAGGATCTCTTGGTATCCTCATTATATAGTAGGGATCTCTTGGTATCCCGAGGATCTCTTGGTATCCTCTTTATATACTAGGGATCTCTTGGTATCCCGAGAATCTCTTGGTATCCTCATTACATACTAGGGATCTCTTGGTATCCTCACTATATACTAGGGATCTCTTGGTATCCCGAGTATCTCTTGGTATCCTCATTATATACTAGGGATCTCTTGGTATTCCGAGGATCTCTTGGTATCCTCATTATATACTAGGGATCTCTTGGTATCCTCATTATATACTAGGGATCTTTTGGTATCCCGAGGATCTCTTGGTATCCTCATTATGAACTAGGGATCTCTTGGTATCCTCATTATATACTAGGGATCTCTTGGTATCCTCATTATAAGTCCAAATCAATATATCTGCAGGGGGAGCTCCCGAGATTCTAACACGTAGTCCCAAAGTAAATACACAACGCAGCCAACAGAATTAATAGTTACATCACAATAGAAGGATCGGATACCACCGAAATACATATAACAACAACAAATGACAATGATACGAGGTAAGACGAGTAAAGCAACTCAGGAGCTGTAAATCACGAGAAAATAGTAGAACCAACTCAAAGGAATAACCACAGAAAAGAAATACTGGGATAAAGGAAATAGTTCAACAACGGGAAAACTAACACGTAGCAACGATTCCACAATATACAAGTCAATAATAAGGAAATCAACACAAGCCAAGTGGTTATGAAAAATATAACATAACAATAGGATAGGCCAAAACTCTTCAGTGAAGTCAAATAGGAGTCACATTAATCAAATTATAAGACTCGCGGGCATGTTTGACACCAACGTATAGATACTCGTCACCATGCCTATACGTCGTACTCGACAAATAGCACATAACAATTATGACACAACTCCTAATCCCTCAAGCTAAGATTAGACCAAATGCTTACCTCGCTTTGCAACCAATTCGAAATTATAACAATCTTTTGCCTCGCGAATTCGTCCGAAGCTTCAAATCTATCCGCAAATAATTCAACATACTCAATACGAATCGTAGGAATTAACTCCATATGAAATTACTAATATCCCGGATTAAAATCCGAAATTCATTTTTAAAAAACTTAACAGTGGAACCCACATTTCAAATCTAAGAAAAACTCACAAAATTTGAATACTCGTTCCGATACGAGTTCAACCATAGAAAAATTATTGAATTCCGACATCGGATCGCCTTTCAAATCTTTAATTGAAGTCTTTCAAGATTTCCACCATTTTCAACCCAATATTTACCCATATGAACTCAAAAATCTTCCAATAAAACTTATTTGTACATATATGGGTTCATAATACTTTTATACCCAAGAATCATATTACTAATTATCCATCTTTACCCCAAACTTGAGATTAAAGACTAGGGTATGGAATCCTTACCTCTTAGATGAAGATCTTGTGATTGGGTTCCTTGATTCTTGAAGATTGATGCAAGATTGGATGATTTGAATGTTGCGGTTCCTCCTTATCTCTCTAAAATGCTCTCATCTCTCTCTAGAATACTCAGAAAATTACCCCAAAGCCTATATATTAAAATGGGGTCGGGTTATAAAAATAGGAAAAATTAACCCTCCGATGTCGGGTCTGCTATTGCAGAATGGGCCGCAGAACGAGAATGCTGGCTGCATAATGCATCGCAAAATCGGTGTTGAAAACTGGGCTACTCTGGCCTAGTCTGCGACAGAAATGTGACCGCAAAGTCCGAAATGCGACAGGTTTTGCGGTCGCAGATTTGACACCAGATCGCATTTTCCAGCCTTTGGTAATTTGATCATAACTTTGTGTAGGAATGTCCAAATGACAAACGGTTTTAAGCATTGGAAACTAGACTTTAAGACCTTTCATATGATAGGTAGTTCATCATATAAAATCTTATACATATTTAGATATGCTCGTTCAAAGTGGAGACTTGTGCGAACTCATTTGAAATCTTAGCCTATTATATAATTTTCCAACTTGGCTTAGACATAGGGTCTTCCTTAGACCCCATATCTCTTATAATATGTCTCCTTCACTTATTATCGTATCCAATTGATATCCATCATTTTAATAGTCTTCTTCCCCACATATAATAGTATAATTAAAACATGTCAACTTTCTTATTTTGCCAAAATGCACTGAATTGTCCTACAGACTTCTAAATCCAAATTCGGACACATGTCTAAGTCCGAAATCACCTTAAGAAGCTATTGACATTATTAAAAATCCATTCCGAGGTTATTTGCTCAAAATTCAACTCTCCGGTTAACTCTTTCCATTTGAGCTTCAAAATGAGATTGTTTTTCTTAAAAAAAATTTTACTTTGAATCTTACAAAAACCAAACTCGAACACAGATGCGGGTCATAATGCATATTACCAAGCTTCTCGATGTCTTAAGCCGTTGAACGAGACACAAATTCTTAAAACGACATGTCGGGTCGTTACATCTAGGCCAAGTCTTTATTGCCTCAATCTTTTGTGTATCCACCCGGATGCCTTCACCCGAAATGACATGCCAAAGGAAAGCTACAGAGTTCAACCAGGATTCACACTTAGAAAATTTTGCATACAACTTCCCTTTGTAGAACTTTGAGCACAGTACGCAGATGATTATCATGCTCAGACTCTAAACGAGAATACACCAATATATTGTCGATAAATACAATTACGAACATATCTAAAAAGGGCCTGAACACACGGTTCATCAAATCCATAAATACTGATGGGGCATTGGTCAAACCGAATGACATAATATGAAACTCGAAGTGTCCATATTTGGTCTTGAATGTTGTCTTTGGAATATCTTCATCCTTAACCCTTACCTGATGGTACCCGGATCTCAAGTCTATTTTTGAAAAACACTTGTCACCTTGCAATTGATCAAATAAATCGTCAATCCTCGGGAGCGGGTACTTATTCTTGATCGTTACCTTATTCAACTGTCTATAATCAATACATATCCATAAGAAACAATCTTTATTTCTTACAAATAACACAGATGCTCCCCACGGTGATTTACTAGGTCTGATAAAGCCTTTTTCAAGCAAGTCCCTTTGCGCCTTTAACTCTTTCAGCTCCGCAGAGCCATTCTATAGTGAGGAATAGATATTGGATGAGTATCTGGTAGTAGGTCAATGACAAACTCAATTTCTCGCTCTGGCGGAAGACCTAGAAGCTCATCGGGAAACTCATTCACCGCAAGGATGGACTGAATGGTTGGTGACTCCACTTCCACATCTTGAACCCAAATTAAGTGATAAATACAGTGCTTTCTGATCATCTTCCTTGCCTTGAGATAGGAAATGAATCTTCCTCTCGGCGATGCCGTATTACCTTTCCACTCCAAAACATGCTCCCCTGGAAATTGAAATCGAACTATCTTTGATCTACAATTAACGTTGGCATGACAAGAAGCCAAACGATCCATGTCCATTATAACAACAAATTCTACCATATCTATCTCGATTAAGTCTGTTACAGTAGATCGACCATAAACTACTATTATGCAACCCCTATAACTTGCTTAGCTATCACCGAGTACCCAACAGGTGTAGACACCTCAAAAGATTTAACCAATTCAGATTTTATTCCAATCTTACTAGCAACCAACAGGGTAACGTACGATAAGGTGGAACCCGGGTCAATCAGTGCATATACATCATATGAGGAGACTAATAATTTACCTGTAACAACATCCGGCGATGACTCCTAGTCCTGTCATCCTGCCAGCGCGTAAATGCGGTTCTGAGGATTGCTCGAGCTAGATGTTGCGCCTCTGCCTCTACCACAACTCATTGGTGCTTATGGACCTTGCCTATGGGGGCGTACTGATCATGAAGAACCAGCTAAAGATCCTGCTGGCTGAGCTATGCTTGCATCACCTCTCATCAGAGAATCCCTCGTAATATGGCCCGGATAACCACAAGTATAAAAAACACCTAATTCCATACGACACTGCCTGATATGCTACTTACCACATTAAGCACATCGTGGCAAGGACGACCTCATCTGATTTGAGTCACCCCTATACTGAGAACCTAAGGCCCTGAAATTCTAACCAGACCTTGAATATGAGGAACGCTCAAAGCTCTTACCGCCAAACTGAGGGGGTGCACTAGCCGATGTCTGGGTTGGATACCTTGGGTACTGTTGTCTTTTACCACCTCCAAACTTACCAGAAGGACCCAAAGACCTTGCTCTCTTATTCTGGGCCCTATCATGCTCACGATCGGCCCTCTGTTTCTGTTTACGCTCCTATACACCCTGAGTGTATGCCTGAATACGAGAAATATCTATGTCTGGCTGAAGTGAGACCGACATACAATCGATAAGCAAGTGAGGCTCTAATCTCATCACGAACCGGTGAACCCGATCCTCAGTGCATACCTAGCCAACGAATCAAACTGAAGATTGTACTCCCGAAAAAGTCAGCTCCCATAACAAAGTACGCATCATGGCCCATTCTTAACAATCGCGAATGAGGCCCGAAACACCAAAAATCAACGGTGCCAAAGAACATGGAAATGATCCAAAAATCACCCGAGTCCCTTGGGACCCCGTCCGAGCATACCAACAAGTCCTGAAACATAACACGAACCTACTCGAGGTCGCAAATCAGTCATAACAACATAAAATTCATGAATCGCACCTCAAATCGAACTTAATGAACTTTTAACTTCCAAAATTTGTGCTGAAACATATCAAATCAATCCAAAATAAACTCAAAATTTTGCTTCTATAAATTCCGGCCATACTGCTGAGGGGCATCCTCACCTCAGGACACTTCCCAATACTCGTACCAATTAACTACAACATCTCGGAGTCTATAGAAAGCTAGCTCAACTGACTCAGTCGCAGTGGACTTTATTACCCGTAACGTCCTCTGCGCTCTATCAATAAATACCTGAGGGTCCTCGTTCAGATCTTCCCCAGTGAATACCGGGGGGTCTAAATTAACGAAGTCACAAACTCCCGCACTGACGGATCTATCTGCATGACCAATACCTACTTCCTGAAGTCGAGCCTGCACGGCTACTAATCGGGTTAATAGCTGAATAACATATATCATCTCATGACTCTGTGCATCTGGCTGAGGTGCTGAATGTACAGTGGAGGGCGCTGGAGCTGGTGCCCCTCGGAGCTCTTCTGGAAAAGGAAGGGTATGTTACGTCAGAGATGGAATCTCACTATGAGACTGTCCCCGAGCCCTAGTAACTCATGATGCTCGATTAGTAGTCTCACCAACCACATACTTTCCCTTCTAGGCGGTTGTAGTCTTTGGAGGCATCGCTGAAAATATAACATATCGTTAGGAACATGAATTCTTGTATCGCACGATCTGAGATAAAAAGTGAGGATAACATCCTATATGTCTTGTAGCCTCATCTCTATAAGTATGGTGCACAACAAACCCATAAACAAGACTCTAATAGACACGGTGATTAGATAACCCTAGGACTAAACTGATCTGATACCACTTTTGTCACGACCCAAACCGATAGGCTGCGACGGGTGCCCGAGTCCTACCTATCAAACACCTCTAAGCATGTGTTTAAGATGTAAACCTGAATAACATCTGCTGAATTATAAAAATAATGCACATGAAAGAAATCCGCCCAAAAATGCATACATACATATACGTGCAACATATGTAGGGCAAGCCGACAAGGCTGCTATAAACAACTATACATCTCAAAACCGGAAGCTGGCAAGGCCATTGAGCCACGTCATACCCATATATATATATATATATATATATATCATACCAAAATCAAAACAGCTCCAGATCAAGTGGAGCACGCCAACTCTCGCTGATCAGGGATCCTAAGAAAAGGGACCGTCAACTTGCCTACCTGCACCTGTGGGTATGAAACGCATTCCCCGTAAAATAGGGCGTCAGTACGAAAAATGTACTGAGTATGTAAGGCATGAAAATTAGTACGTAAAAGACATAGATGAAATATTGAATAAAGTAACATGTCTTTAAATTTGAATCACTTTGTAAATTTTGAAACATTTATAATGTCATGCACGTGCGTATAAATGTCGTGCCATGCATAGATATGGGTGTACATAATATTATCAAGCCCCTAAGGGCATCCCATCATATCGTCTCGGCCACTGTAGGCAACATCATCAACATATACCAACTGATCAGGTGGTGGTGCGTATATAACGTCGTAACATTTTCCCATATCCATATACATATATTTACATATATACGCGTATATAACGCTATCTGGTCATAGGTCAATGTACATGTATAAATAAATAAAATACATGAAAAATACGTAATAATCTCAATATTCCTTCCGGATAAACTTTTTCAACTGCGTATTATTCTGAGACCCATTAACAGAAGATAATAATAATCACATGGGGAATCAAGAATATATGCACCCCTAATATTTCTTTGAATAGAGTAATTTATGAAAACTGTGCGTTTGCTCGTTTCTTCTGTATAATTTGGACCATGCCAAAACAAATAAGGGATGGCCTTAACTAGAGTTGGGAAAACTCCATATAATATTCCGTTGAAAACTCATTTTCTTTAATTCGTTCACCCTTTATCTTTTATGACACTTATTTATCGCTTGTTATAAATAGCGTAAATATGTTAATCTCATTCCCGAGACTACGTCGATTAACCGAAGACCAAACTTTTAGCGTACGAAAACGCAAGATGTAATATATTTATTTCATTAATAGAGGAGAGACTAACCACTTGCACTCAAGTGCTTCATTTGCTGCATCCTCAACTCTATTAAGCAAACTTTTAACCTATATCTTACACCTGCAACAAAAATCACGAAATGGGTTTAAGATATCAATACTTCATAAATCCAAATCAGAAAATTTAAAATTATGAGTAATGAATGTGCATGAAAAACAAAGTGGAGACAATGAAGTTTCTTTATAGAATAGAAAGTAAAGTTACATCGGTAGATGAATTCAGATACGAAAAATATAAAATTTTGAGTACGAAACTTACACTGAGAAAAGGATGGAGATAAACTTTTGCCCAGAAATCAAAGGTAAAGCTACAATATGAAAGGTTATGAAGATAGTCAATTAAGAAGGTATAAAAATAACATACCCAGTAGAAGTCAATTAAGAAGGTATCTTTCTAAAATTTTAAACGGAAGAATAAATATGAGTGTTCTTGTAATTTAGTGTGATTTAAAGAGCATAATAAATGTAGGATGTCATAAGTCAAAACTAAACTCTATCGCCAATATATGCTAAATAAATCTTGTATATATTGAATGGATAATTAATTAATTGGTAATAATTTGCATTTAGTAGATGAATTTGGCGTGTATTAAATTACCAAATGAATTTAACCTATTATTAAGCCATTCAATGCAATTCACATTCTCCACTTTTTTTAAAACTTTATTAGAATGTGTAATTCCATTTTTGCACAATCATTTTTTACTTTAGTATTATTTGGTTGAAGGGTAAAGAAAGTTAATTAACATTTATAGAATAATTTAATAATTCAACTTTTATTTTGGGTCATCCTACTTATAATATAGTATGATTCGAGAGATAATTTTAGAGTTCTCTTAGTTCATAACACGACATATGCAACTTTATCACCAAACATGGGAACTACCAGCTAACAATCTTGTCAATAGGAGTATCACATGATTCATTTTAAATCGTAATCTACTAATTCTTTCAAAGGTCAATGCAATGAACTTAAATTCATGGCTAAATTTTATTTTTCTAATTCCCTATTGAAATATAAATTAATAGAGGGATTGAAATGCAGTATGCACTCTACATATTTCCGGTGAATCAATCAAACTTTTTTAATTAAACTTAATCGTCATCTCTAAACCAAAATTATCCCCCAATATTTATGTCAAACAATAGAATTGCCTAGAATAAAAGGTAGAGACTAGATTTAGCGATCAAAGCGATTGTCTTTTCGGTTGAAGGGAAGAAAGATTATCGTCTTTTTTATTAGGGGAATAGACAAGAGAGAAAACTAGAGTTTCTTGACTTCAATCACAAAGAAGATTTCAACATGTATTAAGGTTAACCAATAATTTTACGTCATGAATTTAAAATTTGAGCAGAATTTCGTATAAACACGATTATATTATCTTCATCCACATATCCCCTATTTATTTCATGTTTCTAACACAAAAGATAAGAAGGAGTCGGGGGTAAATTTCAAAAAGGATAAGGGTATTTCATAGTAACAAAATAATACTGGGATTTTCGTAAAATTAAAACCAAATAGGAAAATCTCAATCCGTTCACTTTTCACCAAGTACTGTACTTCAAAACAGTCTCTCAACTCAAGTCAAGATATTAGTACCAAACAGAATAGAAAAAGAAAAAAAGGGTCTGAAACCTAAATAATGGTATTTTGGACTCAAAATACCATTATATAGCAAAAAAAATATTACATTTCTAACTAAAACGCAGTATAATACTACGTTTTAGTTTAACGGAAAGTTAGTCGTTAATGTAAAACGTAGTATAGTACTGCGTTTTCCTAAACAGAGTATTATACTGCGTTTTACTTCAATTTTGGGCCCACCAATAAGTGTTATGCGGATAACTGACATAAATATTTATTTTTTTTAATGTAAAACATAGAATAATACTACGTTTTGCTAAAACGTAGTATTATACTGCGTTTCACTTTCTTTTTGGGCCCACCAATAAGTGTTCTGCATATAACTGACATAGCAATAATTCAAATACATAAAGCGTGGTATTATACTGCGTTTTTCTTATAGAAAAATTATGCACCCCAAGCTAGGACTTGCCTTATTTAAAGGCGTTAGGATTTTTAAAATCCATTTAAAACTTTCCTTCAAACTTCCGTTCATACTTCTCTTCTTGTTATCAAGCATTTTTTTATAATGTCTGAAGAGCAAAGAATAAGGGTTTCATTATATTGGGAGGGGGGAGGTGAGGTTGTAATGGGGAATAACTCTGTGAGAAAACGTTTGGTGAACCTTAAAGTAATCGGTAGATTTTCGTATTCTGTGACTCCGGAGGGGTTTGCTTATTATTATGAGTTTAACATCGAAGATGATGAAACTCTTAGAGTTTTTGCGGATTCCGGATGAATACAGGGAATTTGTTATAATAAAATTGTTGGAAATGTACGTCAAGGTTGAAGACGTTCCCAATAATGAGGGTGTGCATAGTAGGGATAACCCCCAGTCATTGGGTGGTTATTTTGGAGCAATGTTTGCCAGACAGATTCCTGATGAAAGAGCTTGCCTTGATTTAAACTTGTCACCACTGACGAATGAGCATCGACAAAATAATTTTTTGACTTTATATAATCCACAAGACGACTAGTAAACTTCAATTTTTCTACGCTTTAGCGATGTTTATTTTATGTTTGAATTAGATTTGTATTAACACTCATATTTTCCATAGGGGATACCGTCCGGATATGAATTTTATAAGTTATGACCCCGCTCCTAGTTGGAATATGCATAGTTTTGGCGTGTTGGACCATGGTGGTCCATCCTGGAGTCATTACCAATAAGCAATTATCCATCATGGAACGTCAACACAGTACGACTTGTAAGTAAAGTGATATATCTATATGTAAAGTATTTATCTAGTTGAGTAGCTTACCATTTTATTTTTTTTATGGAATGAAAACGAGCAACTTGATGTTCCTGATCTCACACGGTTGCCCATAGACGACGTATTGACTCGTGATTTGGAAGATGCACAGAGTCGGGAAGATAATAATGATTATAACAACAATGTCAATGAGTCTGGAGATGATACATCCTTCCTTAATGAGGTTGATGATGAGGAGGAAGTGAATGTCAAACGTGAGCTGACGAGGGAGCATGCTCCTCCACCTCCCATTAGACCAAGAGTGTATGAGTCCCATGTGCCGTTTCATGAGCAGAATATTCTATACCTTGATAATTTGCCAAGTATACTGGACGTGGATGCATTCATAAGGGAAGATGACGAATTTTGGTCAGCAATGTGGGATGAGTCTAGACCAGCGGTGCTGGCAAAAGGGCATGTATTTCCCCGATAAAGCTCGCCTAATCAGGGCTGTAAAAATATACAGCGTAAGAGAGTGCCGTGAGATGATGGTAAGGGAGTCAACTACGGAGGTATACAAGATTGTATGTCATAGATACTTTATGTTTTGTCACTGGTTTCTACGTTCCAGCAAGAAGAAATCAGGATTGTGGAAAGTGGGTAAATATATTAGCACCCACATATGTGAAATGGACACATTCAATGAGAATCACTTCAAAGTGGATGTAGACTTTATTTCTCTTATCTTGATTCCATACTTGGAAGTGTCCATTAAGTTCAAGATTAAAGAGTGTATTGCAGCCGTCCACCAGGATTATGGGTGTACTATAACCAAAAGAAAGGCATATCTCGGGCGCAAACGTGCCTTTGAAATTATTTATGATAACTAGGATAAGTCTTTTTCATCTCCAGGTACATGGCCGCACTGCAACACTTTAACCTCAGGACTGTTGTTGAATGGAGGTGTGAGCAGAATCCGGACAGACCCGAATATATTTTCAACTATGTATTTTGGTCATTTAAACCATCAATTGATGATTTTGTACATTGTCGTCCTATAATTTTCATAGATGGTACATATGTCTATGGAAAGTATGATATTAAGCTTTTGATTGCAGTTGCAGTAGATGCTAACAAACAAATATTTGTGCCAACGAAAGCGAAGAGACGTGGACGTTTTTTTCGAACCACTTGAAGCAGCATATTGTCAAACAACGTTCAGATATTTGTCTAATATCTAATCGACATAGTGGTATTTTAAATTCTGTACAGCATTTGCTTGAATGGCAGGAACGCTATGCATACCACCATTACTGTGCGAGGCACCTGAAGGCCAATTTTCAGAAGAAATATCACGACAAGGCCTTGCATAATTTAATGTAGATGGCTGCAACTGAGCATCATCAGTGTAAATTCACGAGGCGCATGGAAGTGATCCGGCAGTTAGTCTCATGAGCCTGCTGATGGGACATGAGCTTCACATGTGAACATTGCATGATGATGTAGCAGACGATAAGGAGCCCTGACTACAAATGTGTCGGAGTCATTCAACAGCTTGTTGAAGTCTGCATGTGGATTGCATGTCACTGTTGATATCCAATTTTTCCCTGTATCTTTTATACCTTTAAAATAGCCTATATAGGAATATATAAGTATATCCCAAGGTTGCATTATTTTTCCTTAATTTTCTGAAGATTTATTAATCAATTTACTACCCTATTTTATCAAAAAAAAACCAATAATTGTCACCAAAATTATCATTTTTGGTGATTCATTTATTAGATTCTCATATTTATATTAAAATATAACTTAAAAAAAATTTACACATTTTTTACAAATTTATTTTAGTATTTTAAGGATAATGTTGCATAATTGCAATATTAGCCATTTTGAGGTTTAAATTCGTCTCATATTTATAAAATGGGATTTTATATTTTTAAATTGATAATTATATTATAAATTATTTTAATGCTTTTAATTAGTTTTCAGAAATTTATTTACTATTTTTTATAAATTAAATGTGCAACTTATAGCTAAATTTGGCCTTCTAATTTAGCCTAACTAAACCCAATACCCATCTCAAATTAAACCAACCCGAATACCCAAGTCCAATCCATCTACCCAACCCAACCCGGATTAATCTTGGTCGTTGATCAATTTTGATCAATGGTCTAGATCCGCCCTTACCAAATTAAACCAAACGACCCCCCAAGACCCCTCTCATTTCCTCCTTCGTTTCTATCTCTCTATCTCTGGCTCTCTCTAGAAACTTCCCCCTTCCCCAACGCTCCGATGAGTTTCAATCACCTTCTCCGGCCACCTCCTAGCCTGAATCTATGGTGGTCTCACCACCTACCAGCCTTCCATGGTGCATACACGTTTGGTTGCTGAGGTTTCATGGTCTGACCATGAAGAAGCTTCATCCAGACCTTGTTGATTCACATTTTATGGCCATCTCCGACCTTGCTCCGGTAAGCCATGTCTGTTTCGAGCCTAGATTCGACCCTTCCTTCTTAAATCTATCCAAGCCTTTCTCATCGTTTGGGTTCCGCTGAAACCCTAGCTTTTGAGGTTCTTATATTTTCTTTAGATCTGTTCTAGATCCGTGTTTTCCCTGAACTTTTAAACGATTTCTTGATATTTCTTTCAAAAGTTATTCTTTCAAAACCTTTATATTTTTCCGACTTAGATTTTTCTTTTTTGAGTTATTTAGATGTTTCTTCTGATGTGTTCTTTGTGTGTTCCTTATACAATGTGTCTTGTTAAGTTTCTTCTACCATGTTCTTATCAATTTCCTCTACTGGCTTTATGTGTTTCTCTACTGTGTTCTTTATGTGTTTCTACTACTGTGTTCTTGCTAAGTTTCTTCTAATATGCTTCTTAATATGCTTATACTACTGTTCTTATTAGTTTCTTCCATTAGGTTTCTTATCAGTTCTTCTACTGTGTTTCTTTGAGTTTCTCTACCGTGTTTCATATGTTGTTCTTTTACTATATTTCTCATGAGTTCCTGGTACTGAAAGAGCATGTTAAAGGTCTCAGTTCCTTTGTGAGACCTCTGGACCTGTTTCGACTAGTATCTTTTTCCTTGATTACTTGTCCGCTCATCTCTGCACTCGATTGATGGTAAAACTCTAGAATTTGGGGGTTCATCCGAGATTGAGAACATTGGCTATGTGATATGCTTGTTCTTAATCTTTGAAATTGTCTGATTTCAGAAACCCTAACTATTTCGAGTTTCTGAATTTGTTTCATCTGTTGCTCAACTGAGTCTTGAAATCTTTGTTTCAACCTCTATTTCTTTAAGCAATTCTGATTCTCCACTAAACTCTTCTAAGGTCTTTACACTGGACCTTTTGTATGTTATTTGATACTATCTCTCTTCTACATTGCTGACCTATGTGAGTACCATGATCCTATAGTCTATTACCTACTGACTTTGCAATGACAAGACATTTTCTTTCTTTGCACTAAATTAAGCTTAGCATGTTTGTGCGCTCTTTTTATATGTGCTGAACTTCCCTTTAAAATGGCTTTCAATTTTGATTAATTTCAGACTTCCTTTTGTATAGGTTTGATATATTTCTTTCCTTGTTTGCTGATTTTCCTGTGACTCGATTTAAGTTAAAAAACTTTCCTCAGCTTTTCTGACTTGGTTCATTCATGGACCAGTGATTACAAAATCTCAGATCCTTGATTTACGGTCTACTAATTGATTTTTTTTACCTTATTTATGTTGTGAACACCTAATTTTTGCACTATTTTAACACCTCCTAAATTTATTAGTATTTTTATTATTTAATAGTTTTCCCAATTTTGTGTGTTTAATTCGTATTTTCGATCATAAAAATACCAAAAATAGTTTTTTTTCTTCATTTGCGCATTTTTAGAAATTAAATAAATGTTAAATGGGTGAATTAATCTAGTTAATTGATTATTGGGATAAGTTATTTAATTATTTTATTTATTTGTATAAAATTTAGTTTAGTAAGTTTGAATAAGGAAGAATTTGGGCTAAATTTGAAAGGTAAAATGGCCAAGAGTGCAAGATAAGGGGCTGCCATTGAAAGGGTCCGAAACTACATAGTTTTGCCTCAAAACTACGTCGTTTTGGTAAGTGACAAGTTTAAATCTCATCCACCCATCTTGATTTAATCCAACGGTCCTAGTTTGATCTTCATCCTAGGTATTTAAAGCCTAAAATCCCGAAAAATTTGCCCCATTTCCCCATTATTTCCTCTCTTCTTTCCCTCTCATCACTCTCTCTTCTCTCTCTCCCAAGCCGCCGCCGCCGACAATCGCCGGCCCAAAAATCGCCCACTGGCAGCATCCGACCTCCAATACGACCCAAAATTTCACCATGTAATCTCCAACACCTCCTCTTTCCATATCTCCAAACCAAATCCTTCAAAAACCCCTCAAACTCCTTGAATCTTAGATCTAGGAAACTTTTCCGTCACTTTTTTGCCCAAATTCTTGAAGCTCCAACCACTACCACCCCACAGTACCTACATCAATGGATAGAGCTTCTCAAGACCTAGCTATTGATGCCAATTTTACCCTGAAAATCCGGCGGCCAAAATCAGGCCAAATTCCGACGACCTCCCCGAACACCCTCTTTTGGCATGCCACCATTTTTCCATGGTAAAAATCCTATTATTTTTCATGGCTGATTTTTTTTTTTAATTTTCAAATTTTATTTTTTGTCTATTATTAATTATTTTAGCATAAGTTTTTGAAGTATGAAATTCTAAATTTTCTGTTTTTGCATTTGTTGAAGTAGTAGAATAGCTTTGTATTGATGCAAGTGAAGTAGTGAGGAAATACTTAAGAGTATATGGTACTTGTTTGTTTGTTTGTTTGTTTGTTTGTTTGTTTACTACTTCAAGACTTTTTGAGTATAAAACTCAAAAGTCATTCGTTTGGCGAGAAAATATAGACTTTTGGACAGTGTTTGAATAAAAGTCTGTCTTTAAATAGTGAAGAACAGATTTTGTTTGAAATACTTGACAAGATTTGAACTAGAAAGTCTTGCTTTTTGAATTTAAGAGCATACTTTGTAAAAAATCTGTCAAAAAGATTAATTTTTAAATTGAAATTGCTATTTTGTTTTGATATAAAGGAGAACACTCCATTTGACATGGGGGGGGGCTGGACACACAAAAAGAGGAAAAATCAGTAGCTATAATATCCCTTAGCAGCTGAAAATTATTTTTCTAGTTTGTTTTCTTGGATTTGAATCTGCCGGTTGTCGATGTCTTTTGATGTTGTTGTTGCTGCCCATTTAATTGTTTTCCAACTGAGGCCAGAGTATAAAATAAAAAGACTACTAGAAAAAGAGAATGCTTTCGGAGAATCTTATGCAAGTTTGTTTGAAAAGCTAAAGTGTTCTGGCCTGATTGAGCCGCTCCTCGGTTATACTCCAAACCCACATGTAAAGGGCTTTGACCCTACTGTGCGATGCATGTACCACTCTAATGTCCAAGGGCATAGCATAGAGAATTGTCGTTCTTTGAAGAAGGAAATAGGAAGAATGATTCACGAAGGGGTAATTGTGATCAACGACAGTAACAAAGAGCATGTGAATCCTCTTGGGGATGTATTGACTAAAGCTGATGATATTGAAGTGGGTAATGGTCTTGGAAATATTGATACAGAAGTGAGTGGTTAAGATATTGAGTTTGGTGATTGGAAAGACGCTCTATTTCTTGGTCAACCGGAGAAGAGTTTTTGGTGGCTTACTTTGTTGTAATTTTTGTTGTCCGGGTTATTTCAGGGTTGTAACCCAGATATTGTCTTGTAAATCAAACCCTTATATGTTTTGATTTTGTCCAGTTCCTTTGGTCGTAATATCTCATTTTAGTGTTGTCTAGGTTTGTTCTAAGGGTTATAACCCCAGTTTAGTTTGCTTGTCTGGTTGTTCGAACTGTTTCATCGTCTGATGCAATGTCCTGTTTTCTGTTATTTCTAGTCATTTTCTTTCGTTTTCTCCTTTTTATAGTTCTTTTCCTGTCGACTCTATTGACATGACATGCACACATAGTTCTAGGCCTAATCATGAAGCAATTGGGAAGATGATAGGAGCACTTAAGGGAAATAAGAACAAATTGAGATCATTTGAAGCCCGAACCATGTGAAACTGGGGCTGATAGAACATAAAGAAACCTTATGTTTCATGCCGCATCAGTTGGAAATTAAGGACAAGTTTGCCCAAAATTGGCAAGATAATAAGAGTGAGACTGTTGTCCAATAGTGCTTTAAAATTGACAAATGAGAAAGGGCGAATGTGTGGATATGGTTATCAAGTCTGGCACAAGCAGAAGATGTTACGAGTGTCTGATTAATTGTGTTGTTTGTACTTGACATTATCTCGAAGGATGAAATGATGAAGGCAATTTGTTCTGCTATCTAAATACTTTATCCTTTGTTACCTCTTTGAGCCTTATTTATTTTCTTTTACACTCCTCTTTCAGAATCAGTAGCCAAGATTAGAAACACAAGCGCGAAAGCTAAGTAAAAGAGAAAAGAAAAAAAAAAGAGAAAAAAAAAAGAGAACAACAAAACAACAAAAAGAAAGAAAAAAAAACACAAAAGAAAAATAATCATAAGTGAAAAAAAAAATATAATAACAAGTAAATTGAGGGTGAACTACGTTTGACCTGATTCCTTTAAGGATACGTAGGCAGCCTCACGGCTCGGTCATATTGGAACAAAAATCAGAAATTCCCCAAGCAAGAAACAAGGGCAGAAGTTGTGGTTGTTGTAAAGAAATTTGGTTTCGAAGGTTGTAATTTTAAACCCATGTTAATTTGTTTTGAGCCTCTAATACCCTTTCTTTCTAACCCTATCCAAAACCACGTTACGGTCCAAAGAAAGACCTTCTGATTAGTCTTCAAAAGATGCCAAGTCGAGCAAGCAAAGTGATTCATGCCAGGGGCAACACTCCGAAAAAATAATGAAAATGAGAAAATCTTATTGGTGAAAACCCTCACAGGCACCACAAGGTGACGAAAGCTGAGAAGAATAAAAAATGAGAGAGTCTCATGGGTGAAAACCTTCAGGCACCTTGAGGCAACTGCAAATTGAGAGAAAATATCAAAATGAGATAGGCTTGACAGTAAAAACCCCTCAGGCACTACAAGCCGAATAAGGATTATGAATTAGATTAGTTGTACGGAGCATGGAAGTCCTGTTTCACTGAAAAAGGTACGACAAAAGCTAAACATCGGAATTGCTTAACAGAATAGGCTGCAAGTGCATGTCACGGTCATTAGAGTTAGTATCCACATCCAATAGTTTTCTACCTTGTAGTTTTTCTTGTCAGGAATCATCTTTCTCCTTTGTGTTTCATTCTACTCCTTTTTCTTGTTCACTTCTTCTTCTTGAGTATGTCTGGTCAAAACAAGTGAGAAATGACTTCAAAATTTGCCATTAGCTTCCCAATTGCACAAGACAAGGTCTGTGCTAGTACATCAAAGTGGCATAAGTCGGGAAAGAACAACTAGTGCACTGAGCTGGTAATAATCAACATGTTTTGGGATCCCTGCAAAATACAAAGGTTTGATCCCTATCAGTTCATGGAGAATGAGTCAGATGGAGGTTGTTGGGTGAATGGATCAAAGGTATATTCTGTGATGAGATTGACAAAAAGGTTGGACCAGTGACAACCAAGACATTTCAAATAGAAGTCAAAGGTTATAGTCCTCAAGGCCGAGGCCAATGGTTTAAATCAGGAAAGAGCGACATGTGTGCTGAAGTTGGTAACACACAATATGCTTGGGGATCAGATGAGACACAAGGGTTGGGGAAATGCCGATTCGGGCAATACAACAGCAGGGGATATTAGGGTTAAATAAAGAAAAGATATTTTTTGTGATGAGGACGATAGAAAGGGGGTTAGTCCATAAACAAGCATGGTCTTCGAGTGGAAATCAGTTATCATGGGAAATATATGGATCAGAGAAGAAGACTAGAAATGTAAAGCAATAGTGGAGAAATTTGTGGATAATGAGTAGTCAAGGGGTCGGAAATTCTCGACCGAGTTCAAGGTAGTCGGACAAAACCGAATATGGAAAGGAGAGAAGGAAAAACCATCCCCAGCAGAAGTATCACAACCAATCACCACACCCTAAACTGACCAATTTTTTCTTTGTGTTTGAAACAGGGGTAGGAAGTGTTGTTGGAAGCGGAGGAAATTTTCCGCGAAAAGAGAGCAAGTACCAAACAGCCACCAAACCGGGACAGAAAATTTTCTTTGTTTCGTTAAAGATAGTTGAAGTCAGGTGTCCACCTGGAGAACATGGAACAATAGTTGAAGATAGTTGAAGTCAGGCGTCCACCTGGAGAACAAGGAACAATAGTTTAAAGTTTTTGAAGTCAGGAGCCCGCCTGGAGAATAGAGGTGTACTTTTAGAGTTTTTGAAGTCAGGAGCCCGCCTGGAGAATAGAGGTGTACTTTAAAAGTTTTTGAAGTGAGGAGCCCGCCTGGAGAATAGAGGTGTACTTTTAGAGTTTTTGAAGTCAGGAGCCCGCCTGGAGAACAGAGGTATACTTTTAGAGTTTTTGATGTCAGGAGCCCGCCTGGAGAATAGAGGTATACTTTTAGAGTTTTTGAAGTCAGGAGCCCGCGTGAGAATAGAGGTGTACTTTTAGAGTTTTTGAAGTCAGAAGCCCGCCTGGAGAACAGAGGTATACTTTTAAGTTTTGAAGTAAGGAGCCCGCCTGGAGAACAGAGGTGTACCTTTTAAAGTTTTGAAGCCAGGAGCTCGCCTGGAGAACAGAGGTGTACCTTTTAGAGTTTTTGATGTCAGGAGCCCACCTGGAGAATAAAGGTGTACTTTTATAGTTTTTGAAGTCAGGAGCCAGCCTGGAGAATAGAGGTGTACTTTTAGATTTTTTTAAGTCAGGAGCCCGCCTGGAGAATAGAGGTATACTTTTAGAGTTTTTGAAGTCAGGAGGCCGCCTAGAGAATAGAGGTGTACTTTTAGAGTTTTTGAAGTCAGGAGCCCGCCTGGAGAACAGAGGTATACTTCTAAAATTTTAAAGTCAAGAGCCCGCCTGGAGAACAGAGGTGTAACTTTTAAAGTTTTGAAGTCAGGAGCCTGCCTGGAGAACAGAGGTATACCTTTTAGAGTTTTGAAGTCAGGAGCCTGCCTGGATAATAGAGGTGTACTTTTAGAGTTTTTGAAGTCAGGAGCCTGCCTGGAAAATAGAGGTGTACTTTTAGAATTTTTGAAGTGAGGAGCATGCCTGGAGAACAGAGGTATACTTTTAAGTTTTAAAGTCAGGAGCCCGCCTGGAGAACAGAGGTGTACCTTTTAAAGTTTTGAGGTCAGGAGCCCGCTTGGAGAACAGAGGTGTACCTTTTAAAAGTTTTGAAATCAGGAGCCTGCCTGGAGAACAAAGGCATACCTTTTAAAGTTTTCCAGGCGGGCACTTGAAATCAGGAGCCCGCCTGGAGAACAGAGGTATACTTTTAAGTTTTGAAGTCAGGAGCCCGCCTGGAGAACAGAGGTGTACCTTTTAAAGTTTTGAAGTCAGGAGCCCGCCTGGAGAACAGAGGTGTACCTTTTAAAGTTTTGAAATCAAGAGCCCGCCTGGAGAATAGAGTCGTACCTTTTAAAGTTTTGAAGTTAGGAGCCCGCCTGGAGAACAAAGGTGTACCTTTTAATGTTTTGAAGTCAGGAGCCCTCCTGGAGAACAGAGGTGTACTTTTTAAAGTTTTGAAGTCAGGAGCCCGCCTGGAGAATAGAGATGTACATTTTAAAGTTTTGATGTCAGGAGCCTGCCTGGAGAACAGAGGAGTACCTTTTAAAGTTTTGAAGTCAGGAGCCCGCCTGAAGAACAGAGGTGTACCTTTTAAAGTTTTGAAGTCAGGAGCCCGCCTGGAGAACAGAGGCGTACCTTTTAAGTTTTGAAGTCAGGAGCCCGCCTGGAGAACAGAGGCGTACCTTTTAAGTTTTGAAGTCAGGAGCCCTCCTGGAGAACAAAGGTGTACATTTTAAAGTTTTGAAGTCAAGAGCCCGCCTGGAGAACAGAGGCGTACCTTTGAAAGTTTTGAAGTCAGGAGAGCACTGATAGACTGTGAGACTGGGGAACTTAAAATGAGATTGAACGATGAAGAAGTCATATTCAATGTTCAACAATCAATGAGGAAACCCAGCGAATATGCAAATTGCTCTCTAGTGGAAGCAGTGGATGTAATTCTGCAAGAGGATGATAGGGCCCTAACTGTGAGAGATCCATTGGAGGCATGCCTGACAAATTTAGAAGAAATGGATGGAGAAGGGTTAGCTAAATGGACGATGGCATTGGAAGGCCGAGGGTTTTGGTCAAGGGAACCTTAGCTTGAGTTCCTTGAGCTGGAGAAAAGGGTCACTCCTCCAGCCAAACTATCAATAGAGGAACCACCCAAGCTGGAGCTGAAGCCACTCCCAGATCACCTCAGGTATTCATTCCTAGGCCCTGATTCGACCTTACCTGTTATTATATCATCCGGTTTGCTAGATGTGCAGGTAGAACAACTTTTACAGGTACTGAAAGATAACAAGACTGCCATTGGTTGGACCATGGCAGACATAAAGGTTATCAGCCCAGCCTTCTGTATGCATAAGATTCTCCTGGAAGAAGGGCAAAGACCTTCCAGGGAACATCAGCGAAGGCTGAACCCTAACATGAAAGAGGTTGTAAAGAAAGAGGTGATAAAATGATTAGATGCGGGAATCATTTTCCCTATCTCTGATAGTAATTGGGTCAGCCCTATCTAATGTGTCCCAAAAAAAGGGGGAATGACTATTGTGAAAAATGAAAATAATGAGTTGATCTCAACTCGTACAGTCACAGGGTGGCGAATCTGCATGGATTACCGAAAATTGAATATCGCCACCCGAAAGGACCACTTTCCCTTGCCTTTTATTGACCAAATGTTAGATAGGCTGGCTGGAAGATCACACTTTTGTTTCTTAGATGGATATTCGGGGTACAATCAGGTATCAATAGCCCTCGATGATAGAGAGAAAACATCCTTCACCTGTCCGTATGGCATCTTTGCCTTTCGGAGAATGCCCTTTGGGCTTTGTAATGCACCAATGACTTTTTAACGGTGTATACTATCCATCTTCACAGATATGGTGGAGGACATTATGGAGGTCTTTATGGATGATTTCATCGTGGTGGGAGATTCATTCGAAGACTGTCTTCACAACTTAAGCAGAGTGCTCAAAAGATGTGTGGAGACAAACTTGGTGTTAAACTGGGAAAAATGCCATTTTATGGTACAAGAAGGGATAGTCCTAGGATATCAAATGTCTAAAAAAGGAATTGAGGTCGACCATGTTAAGGTTGATGTGATTGAGAAGTTTCTACCGCCCACTTCAGTCAAGGCAGTGAGAAGTTTCCTTGGTCACGCCGGGTTCTACCAGCGTTTCATAAAAGACTTTTCCAAAATTGCTAACCCATTATGCAAACTCCTTGAAAAGGATCAGCCCTTTGTGTTTTCTAATGATTGCAGGTTGGCATTTGAGGAACTGAAGAAGAAGTTGATAACTGCACCCATCATTGTTGCTCCAAACTGGGAGCAACCATTTGAGCTCATGTGTGATGCCAGTGACAATGCAATAGGAGCAGTCTTGGGGCAGTGAATAGATAAGCTGATGCACCCAATTTAATACGCAAGCAGAACGCTAAGCGGTGTACAGCTCAACTACACAGTGACGGAGAAGGAGATGTTGGCATTCGTGTTTGCTTTTGACAAGTTCCAATCATATTTGATTGGTTCCAAGGTAATTGTGTATACTGACCATGCAGGTCTCAGGTACCTCATGAGAAAAAGGAGTCTAAGCCGCGCCTGATTCATTGGGTGCTACTGTTGCAAGAATTCGACCTCGAAATTCATGACCGTAAGGGCACTAAAAATCAAGTCGCTGATCATCTATCACGACTTGAAGGAGCTGAAAAAATTAGTCGAGGTCAAAGAGATTTTAGAAACCTTTTCAGATGAGCAGCTGCTCGCAGCCAGCCTTGAGGATGTGCCATGGTATGCAAATTTTGCAAACTACCTGGCTTGCGGTATTGTTCCCCATGACCTTTCACCTGTTCAAAAGAAAAAGTTCTTTCGTGATTGCCGCATGTACTATTGGGATGAACCTCATTTGTTTCGAATATGTGTTGATAACATTATCCAGAGGTGTGTCCCCGAGATAGAACAATCTTCAATTTTTCAAGCTTGTCACGCATCTGCAAATGGAGGACATTTTGGAGGGGTTAGAACAGCTGCGAAAGTGCTTAAGGCCGGATTATTTTGGCCAACTGTGTTTATAGATGCACACCTCTAGGTAAAGGGCTACAATTAATGCCAGAGGACGGGAAACATTTCCCGTTGCCATGAAATGCCAATGAAACCAATTCAAGAAGTAGAGGTGTTTGATGTTTGGGGGATTAACTTCATGGGTCCCTTAGTCAGCTCATTCGGCAAAAAGTACATACTAATGGCGGTAGATTACGTGTCTAAATGGGTGGAAGCTGCAGCCTTGCCCACCAATGATGCACGAGTGGTGGTCGGATTTCTGAAAAAGAACATACTCACCCGGTTTGGGATACCAAGAGCGATCATCAGTGACAGACTCACTTCTACAATAAAGCCTTTGAGAAATTACTTGCTAAGTATGATGTTCACCACAAGGTGGCTACTCCTTACCATCCACAGACCAGTGGGCAAGTTGAAGTGTCCAACAGGGAGATAAAGAATGTACTAATGAAGACTGTGAATGCCACCCGGACGGATTGGGCAAAAAAGCTTGATGACGCACTCTGGGCCTATAGAACTGCGTTCAAAACAATAATAGGTATGTCACCATACAAGTTGGCATTTGGGAAGGCCTGTCACCTACCTGTGGAGCTAGAGCATCGAGCTTGGTTGGCACTGAAGCAATTGAACATGGATCCTGGAGCAGCTGGACAAAATCGACTGACGGAACTGCATGAGATGGAAGAATTTAGGTATCAAGCCTTTGAAAGCACGAGGCTCTACAAGGAACGAATGAAGAAAATGCATAACAAGCACATCGTGGACAGAGACTTTAAACCCGGTGACATGGTACTATTGTATAATTTACGGTTGAGATTATTTCCGGGTAAGTTAAAATCCAGATGGTCTGGGCCATTTAGAGTGGTGCAAATGTTTACAAGTGGGGCTATTGAGATTGAGTCGGAAGACGGGACAAAAAAATTCTCCGTCAATGGACAAAGGTTGAAACATTACCTTGGAATAGCTGCAGAAAAAGGGGATACAATGGTGACCAATTTAAAAGAATCCTAATACGAGAATGAGGAGTACGAGCTCAACTACTTGCGTCGTGTCGCGACGTTAAATCAGGCGCTGCGTGGGAGGCAACCCACGAATTTTTTGTAAGTATAATGTATAACTTCATATAAAAACAAAAAAACATTAGTAGCAGGAACACGCCCTGACCGCAGTCCCAGCATAACCGTAGCCGGAGCGCGGTCAAACAACCCCTCTGAACCTTGTCTACCGCGGTCCTAGTGTAACCGTGGTAGGACCGCGGTCAAATACCTCCTCTGAACCTTGTCTGCCGCGGTCCTAGCGTAACCGCGGTATGACTGCGGCAGCCTAGATTGAGCATAGGCCAGGTAAGTTCCGAATTTTTTTTTCTCTATTTTCTTTTTATTTCCCACCCCCCTTCTTAACTACCCTACCCCCTCCTTTCCCTCCAAATCACACA
>MU685691.1:48890-71210 GCA_026770625.1 Nicotiana glauca
GTTTTGCGGAGGGGTTTTCATCGATTGCAACCTTTATGACTAGATTGACCTAGAAGGCTGCTCCATTTCAGTGGACAGAGTAGTGTGAGGCGAGCTTTCAAAAGCTCAAGGCAGCTTTGACCACGGCCCCAATTTTGATATTGCCTACTGGTTCGGGGCCTTATACAGTATATTTTGATGCTTCGCGGGTTAGCCTTGGAGCGGTGTTGATGTAGGACGGTAGGGGGATTGCCTACGCGTTCAGACCGTTGAAGATACATGNAATGCTTCCATTGGAGGATATGTGAGAAAATATTAGCTATGGCATTCACTTTTCTTTACACGAAAACTCTTCACGTTCTCGAGCAAAGAGGGGCAGCTGTGAACACCTAGTTTTTGCACTATTTTAACACCTCCTAAATTTATTAATGTTTTTATTATTTAATAGTTTTTCCAATTTTGTGTGTTTAATTGCGTGTTTTCGATCATAAAAATACCAAAAAATAGTTTTTTTCTTCATTTGCGCATTTTTAGAAATTAAATAAATATTTAATAGGTGAATTAATCTAGTTAATTGATCATTGGGATAAATTATTTAATTATTTTATTTTTTGTATAAAATTTAGTTTAGTAAGTTTGAATAAGGAAGAAATTGGGCTAAATTTGAAAGGTAAAATGGCCAAGAGTGCAACATAAGGAGCTGCCATTGAAAGGGTCCGAAACTACGTAGTTTTGCCTCAAAACTACGTTGTTTTGGTAAGTGACAAGATTTAATGTCATCCACCCATCTTGATTTAATCCAACGGTCCTCGTTTGATCTTCATCCTAGGTATTTAAAGCCTAAAATCCTCAAAAATTTGCCCCATTCCCCATTATTTCCTCTCTCTTCTTTCCCTCTCATCACTCTCTCTTCTCTCTCTCCCAAGCCGCCGCTGCCGCCGCCGGAAATCGTCCACCGGCGGCTGCCGACCTCTAATACGCTCCAAAATTTCACCATGTAATCTCCAACACCTCCTTTTTCCGTATCTCCAAAGAAAAACCTTCAAAAACCCCTCAAACTCCTTGAATCTTAGATCTAGGAAACGTTCCTGTCACTTTTTCGCCCAAATTCTTGAAGCACCAACCAATACCACCCCCACAATACCTACATCAATGGATAGAGCTTCTCACGACCTAGCTATTGATGACAATTTTACCCTGAAAATCCGGCGACCAAAATCCGGCCAAATTTCGGCAACCTCCCCGAACACCCTCTTTTGGCATGCCACCATTTTTCCGGCCTTTTGATTTGTAAAATGGTAAAAATCCTATTATTTTTCATGGCTGATTTTTCATTTTTGTTTTTAATTTTCAGATTTTATTTTTTGTCAATTATTAATTATTTTAGCATAAGTTTTTGAAGTTAAAAATTCTAAATTTTCTGTTTTTGTACTTGTTGAAGTAGTAGAATAGCTTTGTATTGATGAAAGTGAAGTAGTGAGGAAATGCTTAAGAGTATATGGTACTTGTTTGTTTGTTTATTTACTACTTCAAAATTTTTTGAGTACAAAATTCAAAAGTCATTTGTTTGGTGAGAAAATATAGACTTTTGGACAGTGTTTGAATAAAAGTCTGTCTTTGAATAGTGAAGAACAGATTTTGTTTGAAATATTTGACAAGATTTGAACTAGAAAGTCTTGCTTTTTTTAATTTAAGAGCATACTTTGTAGAAAATTTGTCAAAAAGATTGATTTTTAAATTGAAATAGTTGTTTTGTTTTGATATAAAGGAGGACACTCCATCTGACATGAGGGGGCACACAAAAAGAGGAAAAATCAGTAGCTATAATATCCCTTATCAATTGAAAATTATTTTTCTAGTTTGTTTTCTTGGATTTGAATCTGCCGGTTGTCGCTGTCTTTTGCTGTTGTTGTTTCCCATTTAATTATTTTGCTGTTGATTTTGGAAAGAGCTGACTCTGCTGTATTTGTTCTTCTTTCTGCTGTCCAGGTAATTTTCGGACCATGTAAACTCATAAAATGAGTTGGAATGAAAGATAATGATGCTGGAAAATATTATTAGCTTCATCCTTCTATTGTAATTTATTTTTATATTCTCTTGAACGTTTGATAATGTTATAACGCTATGTTAGTTAGTTAAGTTGTGTTAAGCATATTTATTTATTTTTATTTTTATTTTTTGCAAAGCATTAGATATAATTTCACCGGGCATTTGGTTATTTGAAAGGAGCATATATACTAAAATTTGAACTCTAGTAGCTATGTTTGTCCCTTTGTTGTCACGAAGCTAAGTTATTATTAGTATTATTATTAATATTTTGGAGTCATAATATTTTTTTTATCTCTTAAAAAAAATACTTATTTAGTAAGGTAGTTAAGTTGTAGATTAGAAAGACAATCTGTAAACTTATTTTTGTAAATAGTTGACTACGGGTTGAAAATAGCAAGATTAGGCCAAATCTATAACATGGCTTTAAAAGGCCATATCTGCAGATTTAAAGTCCAAGAGCATATTGACTTTTGAATTTTGTCTTGGACATGAGCCCATTTGACTCCATGAACCCAATAGTGGGCTGCCCCATTCAATGTCAAGACAAGCCCATATCTTACTAGTTTTGAGCAATGTCAATTAATAATTCTCTCTCATTTGTCTCATCTTTAAAATTAGTACTTATAATAATAATTTTCTTTCATTAGTTAAGTTGTAAATTATTATTCAAATATTTTCTTTAATTTTTTTTTAAAAATAAATAAAAGCGAACATAAGAAAACCATAAAAATCAAATAAATCACAGTTTATTCAAGTTTAATTCCAGCCAAATGTAGTCAATAAAGCGACCGTTCTAGAACCACGGGACTCGAAGAATGCCTTACACCTTCTCCCCGGTCAACAAAATTCCTTATCCGGACTTTGTCATTCGCGGACCAATAATAAAAGAGTCAAACCTTCCTTTGAATAAGGATTCAAATAAAAGGTGATTTGGAACAGCGGCAAAAATCAATTCCAAGTGGCGACTCTGTAAATAAAATAATCCCTATTTTAAATTTGTCACTTCAAATGGAAAAAATCTTTAACCCGCAACCCATAACACGTTGCATTTTGCACATTATCTTTTGGAGGGGTAGAAAAAGGGGTGTGACATATGTAACTATGTATTTCAAAGTTCTGCCCTTTAGTAATTTCTTATATATCTACCCCTAATTACCTACTTGGCACAAGATGCTTGTTTGATCTCTTTCCTTAAATAACTTTCTTGTTCATTAACGTATAAGTCTGGATTCCTTAATCAAAGGAATTCTTGTACTGATTGATCTTAATTGATGCCCAGTTCCTTAATTGTTTTCTTACCTTATTTCTGCCTGATTTTTCACACTATAAATGTATGAATCTTTCATTAACAAATCCATCACTGGTAGTCTTTCAAAATCTACACTTACACTTAAAGGTATTCTCTCTTGTTTGCTTATACTGTGGCCTATTACAAGACCTGTTGCTTGCTTTCTCTCTATTTGTTTCTTTGAAACTGGTATGTCCTGATTTAAGTTTCAGCACCATAACAATATGTTTATTTACTGCTTTTGTATCCCTGTTTACTACTTATGTATAGTTCAACACTCATTCTAGCATATTGATTTCTTTCTGCATATTATACTATGAATCCAACCCCCATGTGTTTAAGCTATGGTTTGAGGCATGGAAATACTTCAAGTTATTGTCCATGAATCAAATTTGATCCTTCGGGATCCTAGACTCTAATAACATGTGTTCTGGCAAGCTTATAGGTGTGCTAGCACTCTCCATTACTGGGCATGCCTAGAGTCTGCCTTGGTCTAAGCAACATGCTTTGTACAATCTCCCTATTCCCCTAAACCCCTTGTGTGTACTTATTTGTAGATGGTTTCCTCTCCTTTTCCCTTTTAGCATTCTGATTAGCAATTGTACACCTTCTTAGCCGTTAAGTTCTGCCCCTCTCTTGTGAGTCTTGCCTTGGGGCCCTTTGAGTTCCCTCTGAAGTTGGACACTTGACGGCTTGCCTTTCCACACTGCACTTGTTTCAATCTAATAATACATATGGGTGTGAGCATTGTCTGGAGTTCCTTTGAGACTCTTAGGGAACTTTGACACACTCAAATGGGATAAAGGCTTTGGATGATGATCTTATGGAGTTGGTTTACCTCATATTTCATCCATAAAGTCTGAATCATGCTATCCTTGGTTGTACTTTTATTTATATTTTCTGATGTATTTTTTTTACTTTATTCTGGGCTATAATAATTTGTAATAAACTCTTGGGGATGACTAGTGAAAAGGGTGGGTAACTATGTATGCAAAAAGGGTAGATACCATGCCTATAGGTATTTTAAATTTGCATGCATATAGAAATCATGCCTATAGGCCCTTCTGAATCCTGCATATCTATTTTCATCTAGAAATCATGTCCATAAGTATCTGGAAATCTGAATTCTGTATATGCATAAAGAAAATATGCCTATAGGCCCTTTTGAATCCTGCATATCCATTTTCATCTAGAAATCATGTCCATAGGTTTTTAAAACAAGTTCTGCACTTAGATATCATGTTCATAGATTTTAAACAATTTCTGCACTTAGATATCATATTCATAGGTTTTAAACAAGTTCTGCACTTAGATACATGTTCATAGGTTTTAAAACAATTTCTACACTTGGATATCATGCTCATAGGTCTTAAACAAATTTCAGCACCTAGATATCATGTCCATAAGTTTTAAGTGAGTCTTCTACATTTTACACCACGTTCAAAATCCACTACGTGTAGAAAGCATGCCTATAGGAACTCCTAATCGAATCTGAGCCGCTTTATTCACGTATGAAACTAAAATCAGTAACAATGGTACTGTTAGTTGTAGAACTTATAATCTTCGTTGAAAACTGGCCCTTCTTTTAACCTGACTATCCCTTTTTTTTTTTAACCAGTACATGTCCAGTTTAGTTTTTTAACCTTGTTATTCTGCTGCTTTCTGAAATCAATAGATACCATGCCTATAGGATCCTTGTCCAACACTTAGGCAAGCCTTAGGGTAAAGTTATAAATTAAATCTGTTTATGTTAATAACTACAACCAGCATGCAGACCTGATTCGGGCTTCTTATCTGAATTATGTAATAAATCAATCTGCCTAAACCTTTGAGTTCTCCCATATTTAGTACTTAATCATACCTTAACTAGTATGTATAAGTCATGTTAACTACGTGCTTCTTTGTTAAAGGGGGTATAACTCAGCCTTTGCTTGTTATATGCTTTCCCCAACTTGCAATACGTGTTTTGTATGTCGCCTTAGAGTGTTTACCTTTGAAAACTACAAATAAGCCTAATACCCCCTCCTCTTTAGGATTAGTAGTCCTAAATGCCTCCGAGACTGATAGGATTGGGATGGCTAAGCATGCAAAAAGTAAACGAGACCATTTCATGCTTTAATACCTTAACGGGGTGGGAAGGGTAGATATAGATATGATGACCACGTGATAATGCTACACGTAGCCCCTCATTGAGGAGTGATTATCGGGCATTGTGTAGGGTGATCCATATTATTAATAAACATGGGACCCCCTTTTCCCTTGTTTCTTGTCTCTTTTAAAGAATTTCAAAACCTTTATTTTAAGGAAAATCAACTTTCTTTTAGTTCTTTCCAACTTTATTTGTTTGTAATCCCTTACGTGAAAATCCCCTCTTATTTGAAGTTTTGTTTGTTTACATATTGTTTGCATCTAAATTCAAAATAATAGTATGGCCGGGAACCATACTAGTGGATTCTGAGGGGTGCCTAATACCTCCCCCTAAGAATAATTTCAAGCCCTTATCCAATCTCTGGTTACTCAAATCAAAACTCTTTTGGTGTCCTAATGCACCCTAATCATTAGGTGGCGACTCTTCGAATCAAACCCAATTCCCAAAAGGAATGAGTTGTCCTCCAAAATATCATAAACCTGATTTCGTGAGTAAAAGGGGCACAACAGCATTTCGACTCAGCTGGGGATCTTTAGGCTTTTACTATTTCAGACCTTTATTGTGAATTTATGCTTCTTTAAGCACAATTATTTGTTTATTTCCTTTAAGCATTCAATTTTCTTTTTAATTACCAATCTGTCTTATCTCTTTTTTCTTTTCTTTACTGCTTTTCATTACTACTGCTTTATATTATGAAACTGTTGTATTTACTGCTTTCTTAACGTGCAAATACATGACTACACGCCTTCAACTGTTGCATAATCATGCTCAACATCATATTCCACTTGTGCTAAAGCAAAATCCTATTGCAACGCTTATAATGAGTGGTTGCGCTCTTCTGATATTATCACCCCTAAATACGGAAAAGGTATATTTGCGGTAAAATCAGTTGACCAATGGTGTAGTCGACGGTTCCGTGCCTTTTCCCTTTGAGTTGTCCGCTCAACGGTACCAGTCTTAAACCCCATAGAAACCCTACTCCATTTAAATTGTGCATGCATCATGGTCAAACCTAGCCGAGTCAGTTATGTTGTTCGCATAATGACTCTTTAAGACAGCCTTGTCCAAAGTCCATTGGGTTTCCTTAGGACCCAAACGGACATTGTCACGATCTATACATTTATTTGGAGAATTGAATGCTTTTATGCCAATAGTTGATATTAAATAGTCGAGTCTGGTGGGGGGTAAGAGACTAACCCTTTGTCTTGCAGAAATATAAGGCACGAAGTCTCCAGATTCGGCATGGTCACCAACACCCACCCAAAATTACTAAGCTGGTTGGAGGATCTCCACTCCAGTGATTAGACTCATGTTCGAAAATATTTGGGGAACCTACCTTCCCTCCTAGAAATCCAACCCAACAACAAAATCATAGAAGCTGCTACTTTGTTCTGGGATTGCGAGAAATCCGTGTTCTGCTTTGGAGATATTGAAATGACACCCTTACTAGAAGAAATAGGGGGATTGGCTGGGATACCATGGGAAACTCCGGTTTGGTTGATAGCCTGAGAACCACAAGAGCAGGGGTTTTCTCAAGATGATGGGTTTGAAGAAAAATCCTGAACTAATATGTCTGAAAGACTGTTATATCCCTTTTGATTATTTGTACGAAAGGTACGATCACAACAAATCCTACCGTACCTATCCTGATGAATTTGCCATCACATCATTGGGATATATTCACCGAAGGGTCTTTTTGTTCATGTTTTACTTCTTGGGATTGATTGTGTTTCCAACAAAGAAGGCAAGAATCCACACCAGACTATCTATGGTAACTAAAACTCTAATAGAGGCAATTGATGGGCAACCATTCAGCCTCGCACCAATGATCATTGTAGAAATATACCGAGCCCTAGAAAGTTGTCAATGGGGAGCCAAACACTTCGATGGCTGTAATTTTCTACTTCAACTTTGGCTCGTGGAACATCTCCAAAAAGGTAAATACCGGCAAGAAATCTATCGAAGGGACTGGGATGATCATATTGCTTTTCATCATCCAAAGCGAATGAACTACACGCCCAAGATGTTCGCCCAACCAGAGAATGCTAGAAAATGGGTCGAACTATTCAAAAATCTGACTGAGGACCAGGTACAATAGATGTTTGAGTGGTTCCCAATCGAGGAGTTCATCGTCCGATCCAGGGATGCACCTTTCCTGATACTAATCGACTTAAGAGGAATGTACCCTTATGTACCTCTTCGGGTTATGAGACAAGCGGGTAGGAAGCAGGTTATGCCCATGGTCGACAAGATGAGTCACTTCCGGGCTGACTTCCAGGATGATGATAGTCCTTACAGGTGCCAGGCTCAACATATGTGGCACTGCAAGATTGTCATGGGAAGGGACACCATCATACCAGATAGATACCACGCTGGTTGTGCTTTCTATTATTCAGGTTGGTTGGAGGATAGGCACGATGGTCTGGGTTAAACTGGGTTTAGTCGAGGTCACATGATCATAAATGAAAAGGTCGAGGCACAGGTCAAGTACTATCAACTACGCAAAAAGATCTTGGAATGCGAAACCGAGCATTGAGAGATACAGGAAGCCATTCAAAAACTTATTGAAAAGTGGAAGGATATGGATGTCAGCGCCAACAAGCGACTAGGATATTTGGAACGAGGTATAGTAGATTGGAAAAGAAATTTCTGAAGAGGGTCAAAGACTGCCGGAATGATGAAGGAAATGAAGGCGGACATCTGGCCAGAGCCTACCTGCTGCTGGAACTGCGCGAGTTAGGGAAGTTGTTCGATGGAGTCAAGGACGCCGAATCTGGGGAAGGTCCTTCTGGGACCAAATAGATAGGAATTTTCATTTCTTCTTTATAAAATGTAATAAGGCCAAGAGCCACTAGTGACTTTTATTTCTTGTTTTTAGTGTCGATTTAGGATTCTTCTACTTCTTATCAATGAAATGAGGCATTTAGCATTTCAAGTTCTCCAAATCAACTTATCGCTAGGCTTACCTCGGGCACAAAGAGGTCCCCAAATTAGGATAGGTTTTACATTCCTGCACTATGTGTTTAAATATTGCAACATCTTTTAATAATCCGCACTAACTTGTTACCTTTTATTTTTTCTTTTTGTTTATTCCCCACCCCAAAGGTTAGTTCGAACTCTGGCAACATCATCCTATTTCATGAGATCCAGGGACCTTCCACCTACTCCTCCTCTCAGTCATGTCAGACACAAGAACAAAGGGAAGATGGAAGATTTGAACAACGCCAGAAAGGAGAACTCAACTGAACGGGTAGAGGTCACCCATGGTCACGGTACTCTGGTTCCTAGGGAAAATGCATCCCAACTGGAACAAAAGCTACTGAAGTTTTAAGAGGAACTAGACCAAGTTCGGACTCTGGCAAATCTGTCATTTTCCCTCACCACTCCAGATGTTAATTTCCCAAATGCTCAGAACCCCACACTGCCACAAAATATCCCAAAGTAACAAAACCATCCCACTCCTCAACCCCACTACAGTACCTGCCATACCTCAAATAACATCCCACTACTCATCCCAAAACTCCAAAACTCCACAAATGACCATTGCCACACCTAACATAATACCCCCATTTACGTGGAGACTGTGTCACGCTCCACCCAATCCATCTCAAGCACACCCGAGTCCGATGATAAGGATTTGCTCATCAAAAATCTGGCCGAAGAACTTAAGAAGTTGACTATCAGAATTCAAGGCGTTGAAGGTAGTAAGGGAATTGAGGGGCTAAACTACGAGGATCTTTGCATACAGCTTGATGTCAAACTGCCCGAGGGGTACAAACATCCTATGTTTGAAATGCTTGATGGTACAGGGGATCCAAGGGTCCATCTGAGAACGTACTATGACAAATTGGTTGGAGTAGGAAAAGACGAGAAAATCCGCATGAAGCTTTTCATGAGGAGCTTGAAGGGAGATGCTTTGTCTTGGTACATTAGCCAAGATCCGAATAAGTGGTCAAACTGGGTGAGCATGGCGTCTAATTTTATGGACAGATTCAGGTTCAACACAGAGAATGCGCCAGATGTGTTCTATATTCAAAATCTGAAGAAGAAATCCACAGAAATATTCCGCGAGTATGCTACCGGATGGAGGTAAAAAGCCGCTAAGGTTAGGCCTGCTTTGTAAGAAGAGCAAATGAACAAATTCTTCATTCGGGCCCAAGACCCACAGTATTACGAGAGACAAATGATGATCGATCGCCATAAATTTTCTGACATTATCAAGTTGGGAGAAAGGATCGAAGATGGCATCAAAAGTGGTATGGTTACAAATTTCGAGGCTGTGGAAGCTACAAACAAGGCCTTACTGTCAGGCGGTGTGTCCAAGAAAAGGGACATAGGAACCGTAATGGTGGCACGGAGAACCAAATCTCCCATCAAATACCAAACATACCCAACACCTCCACTCACATATCAGCCTACCCAAACTACCAAGTGTCACACCTCCTTTTTTCGAGCTTTATTACACCCCGGGGAAGGGTATAATAAAAAAGGAGTTTTTCCAATTTAAGGACAACCGAAACGGGATTCGTTTTATTTAAGATTCAGAGTCTCCACTTGGGAGATTTATGGTGTCCCAAGTCACCGGTTTGAATCCCGAATCGAGGAAAGGGTTTGACTCTGTTTAACAGTCGTGAACCAGAGATCCAGGTAAGGAATTCTGTTAACCCGGAAGAAAGTATTAGGCACTCCCGAATTCTGTGGTTCTAGCACGGTCGCTCAACTGCTATATTTGGCTAAAATATTTGATTTTAATACATGTTAAACATATAGTGCAATTTTAAAGTTATTTGCCGCTTTTGTCAATTATTATTTCTTACTTTAAGAAACCGAACGTCGTTAAAGAACGTGTTTTCGGATCACGTCACATGAAATGCACTAGGATCCTTGACACATTCTTATTCAACATTTTCGGATTTGGATTTAGGTCGCATGAAATGCACACCCGTATTTAGAAAGGTAATTTTATTTAAAAGACGCGCCTAAAGCGGCTAACGTGTTATTATATTTTGGGAAGGCTGTGAAATTTGCTAAACGGTCCGTCTCGAATACTAAGTATTTTTGAATTAAGTAATTAATGAGGGCCTCGCAATTATGTATTTTGATTTGGCGAGGCTCTTTCTCATTTTTATTATTAAAGGTCAAACTAAAGTAACTAAATTTTCTATTTTTGTTTTGTCTCTAAGGGTCAATTAATCCACGAATATAAATTCAAATCTCGAATTCAAGTCCGAATTCAAACAAAAGGGTAGAACCTTTTAGCTTGAACCCACTACCTAACTCAAGATCCAATTTGATATTTATGGATTAGTTTTCCATATTCCTAATTATTTATTTTTTAAGTATTATTATATCTGGACGTTTAATCCTTATTCCAGCTTCAGCAATGCTTTTGGGCCTCAATCTTAGCCCAAAGCTTAACAGGAGTAACCAATTATTTATCAAATAGCCTAGCTTTGTTATTCAGAAGTCCCTAGGCCCTTTGCAAAGTGGCCCAAACGGAGGATAACAGTACGAGAGACTCGTATTCAACTGGGCCTATTAGTACCACAACTGGGCCCAATATAAGCGAATATTTTTCAAAGTCTGAACTCAACTTTAACACATTAACAAATGCAGCAATTATACTACAACAATCACTGGATTGGCCAAATTGACTCATACGTTGAGTCAGAACAAATTACCAAGCATTTCAATTATCCAACTAGTTTCTAAATCTGAATTTCACCTTTAATAGCAAACTAGCAGGTGAATAGGCTAAATTATCTAGGGAGAGAAAACAAGAGAGATTCTAGGCAATATTTATTTAAACTCGATTCTATTGTATTGTGTTACTTGAGCTAGATTATTTAACAATCAAAGGGAAACGCAGTCATGTTTGTTGCATATTTACATCCAAATTGTTGAAAAGTAAAGAAACATCATTAAAGCTATAGTTAAGCATTCAAGCTATAAAATAGCATATCCTGTTTATTACTAATTTGCATTAGTATAAAACTAAATTGGAGTAATTTTGTACAGTTTAAATCTATAGTCTCATACAGGTTATTAATCCTGTGAGCAACAGTCCAAAGGTTTTCCAATTCAATTATAAATCCAATAGTCCCAATTACTATAGGTATTCCTATTTAACACAAGCACATATATGTTTAAACTAAACTACAATTACATAACAATGAAAATATAGGCAGACTCAAGTGCGCAATGCTTCATCATTTGACTTCAAATTATTCATATACATTGAATGAAGCTCTACATCATTAGAGCCAATAGTGTACCTGGAAATGAGAAGATTGAAAAGGAATTGAAGTCAGTTGGGCAGCAGCAGGATACAGCAGCAAAATGAGATCAATTTCATGACCAAATTGATATTCTAGCACCCAGGAGAATCACAGAGAAATAACAGCAACAAAAGCAGCACAAATTTCACTCGTTCAACCTCAAATCCACTCCAAATTGGACTGGAACTAAAATTAAATTCAAACAAGCGATGTGACAGTATTGTTTTTTAAATTTTTACTGGATGTTTGCATTTGTTTTGGATTTTTTGCAGAAATTACAATCCAACAGATGAAATTTGAGCTTGATTTCAAAAGGTCTTCAATGAAACAGTGTTTTCTTTTGGATTTTTCTAATATTTTTTGGATTTTTAAAAGATTCAAAATTCAAATAGAAATCTGAAATTGCAGAAGAATTGAGGAGGAAAAGATGTGGAATTTTTGGAGGTTCCAAAACCTTTTTTAACAAGGCAAATTAGTGCCTATTTATAGATAATTCCTAAGGTATAGCTTCAGATTTTATTTTACTCTTTTAACCCCTTTTTATTTCTATTTTCACCCCTTTATTTCTAACTTGTTGCACAAGTAAGTGTACTTATTTAGCTAAAGTCTACATTAGAGCCCAATCTAGAATGTTCTATACCCTTTACAATTCCTGAGCTACCCCTACTTCATTTCAGATTTTACTAAACCTGAATAAACTACTCTTTTTAATGCCCATATTACCCCTGAAATTATGTTGTAACTACTGTTAAACTAATTTATATACCCAAAATGCCCCCACTTTACTTTTGTAATTACTGCCCTACCCCAGCCCCTTCAGCTATAACCCATCTTTGAGATTTAAGCTAATTGCCGGATTTTTAATCACTAATTAATCAATTGCCCCAAAAATACTAAATCAAACTTAAGGTGATCTAAGCTAATCTAATAAAAATTTAAACTAATTAGTTAACCAATACAACTATCAATTATCAAAACTAAACAGGATCAATTAAATTTGTTAAACAATGACTAAACCTAGCAGAATCACATGAAACAAAAGCTCATCGACCTCAAAATTCTGAAAATTGACGCAGACTTATCTTGAACAAAATAATAGACTTAGACTAGAATTCCAAAGAGAAGGTCAAAATTTGATTACTAATAATGGAAAAGAAATCCAAAGATAAGAAAAGAAAAAGAACAGAACAGAAAAATGCAAAAAACAATCAAATATTTAATCAGACAAACGCATGTATAACAGAAACAAAACAAAAATAAAAGAAAAAGATCAGAAAACTTATCTAGATTTTTTTTCCAGAAAATCTTGAAGTAATTCTTCGAACTGCTCCAGTCATATTTGAGTCACAATTGTTTGAATCCTCTAGGATTCACGATCCGTAACATCCCTAATGGTGTATTTTCCAAAAGAAAACACATTATTAGGGGTATTACAGTCATGAATCCCCAAGAATTATGCTAGGGTTCTTGACCAGAATATTGGAAAAAAAAATTTGAGGGGTTCTGGGCAGTTTCGAAACAAATGGGTATGGGGGTCGGGTAGAGGAGGTTGAGAAGAGTCCAAGATATTAATTTGGGAATTTTTGGCATACCTTGAATCTTGGCCGGAAAACTTAAAATCGATATTTGAAGTTTTCCGACAAGATCTGAAAGCAACCAAAAGTGGGAATAGGAAGAGGGGAAAAAGGAGAGCTAGGGGTGTTAATTTGGGGGCTATTGGAGTAAGTAAGGTTTGCCGGCGGCAGGGTTCCGGCGAGATAAATGTTGATATTTGAGGAGATGGGTTAGGATTCGAAGCAAAATAGTTACAGGGGTGGAAAGAGGAAGGGGAGAGGGTGTTGTGGTGTGATTTTGGTGGTCATCGGCGTTAATGGCATTTCCCGCCGGTGAGGGTTCCAGCGAGGTTCAACAGAGGGTATGGTGGCGGCTTGAGTCGTTAGGGTTTGAGAAGAGACGATGGGGGTAGGGGCTCTTTCGGACCATTGTATATTAAAGGATCATTAGATCTGAGCCGTTCGATTGATCAACCTCGACGGCTCAGATCAAACGACCTCAAAACTACGTCGTTTTGGCTTATTGGAGAGCTGGACCGGGTGGAGGCTACTGGGCTGGGGCGTGATCCGTTTGGGGTGGGGGTTTGTTCAATGAGCCCAATTTTTGGTCTTTTATTAAGGTCAGTTCATTTTTAATTGTTTTTCCTTTTAATTTTGTTTTTTTTTTCATTTTTGTATTTTTGTATATTTTATTTTTTCTGATTTTATAAAAATGCTAAAATAACCATCACAATCAAATTGACTCTAAAAATTATATTTCTTAATTTTAATTATAGTAATTCCTGATTTAAATGCAACCTAATACAAATTTAAACTAAAAATGCCAAAATTGTTGTTTTTTCTATTTTTCTCTTATTTTGTTCTAAAATAAATTAATAATAATTAATACTAAAAATGTGAAATTAAATTCATAATGCAAATGCATATTTTTGTATTTTTTTAATATGAATTATTATGCAATTAATTAACATAAAAATGCAATAATTATCATAAAGTGACACCAAAAAACACAAAAATTGTAAAAATAAAGAAAAATTATTTTGTTTGAATTTTTGGAAATAATTTGCTTAGGGCAAAAATCACGTGCTCACAGCTGCCCCTCTTTGCCCGGAAACACGAAGAATTTTCGTGCAAAGACAAGTGAGCAGAAATGAGAGATTTTTGCCCATCCGTATATTCCGTGTGAAGCATTTTGAAAAGAGTTGACCGCACCCTGCTTCAGAGGCTGCCTACATATCCTGGGCTAAACGGGAATCAGGTCAGTGTAGTTCGGGAATGTCTGGTAGCTGGGACTACCAGGAGCTGTGATTTCACTGCTGTTGCTGTTGTTACTGCTCGCTGACCCCCTTATTACACCGTGTCAAGATAAAAAGAAACTAGCCTAAGCTATGATCTATGAGTTACAAAAAAAATCATATCTATGCCTTCAAACTTGATCTTGTATTGCCTTGAACTTGTATCTTGTATTCTTCCAATGGAATTCTTGTTGTTGCCTTGGCGATGTTTTGCCATTCCTCTTGATAATGCTTGACTACTGCGATTTGAAATATGTGTCCATTCTTCAGGTGGGCTCCTGCTTATGATGCTTGAAAAGATATTCCCTTGTTCTCCAGGTGGGCTCCTGCTTGCGATACTTGAAAATATATTCCCTTGTTCTCCAGGTGGGCTCCTGATTGCGATGCTTGAGAATGTATTCCCTTGTTCTCCAGATGGGCTCCCGATTGTAACAAAAATAGACGAACGAAGAAAATTTTCTGCCCCAATATGGTGACTGGACACATCATGTTATCAGATATTAAAATTAAAGGCTAAAATTTGGATTGTACTTCCCTTGTTTTCCAGGTGGGTGCCTGCTTTTTTGAATTTGAAAAGATATTCCCTTATTCTTCAGGTGGGCTCCTACTTGCGACAAAAATAGACAAACAAAGAAAATTTTCTGCCCCAGTTTGATAACTGGGCGCATTGTGTTACCAAATATTAAATTTGAACAATAAGACTTGCATTATACTTCCCTTGTTCTTCAGGTGGGCTCCTGACTGCTGTGTTTGAAATGTATTCCCTTATTCTCCAGGTGGGCTCCTGATTGCTGAACTTTGAAAGATATTCCCTTGTTTTTCAGGTGGGCTCCTGCTTACAAACAACCATACAAAACGAAAAAAAATTTCTGCCCCAGTTTGATAACTGGGCGAGTTGTGTTACCAAATATTAAACTTGAAATATAAGACTTTTATTATACTTCCCTTGTTCTTCAGGTGGGTGCCTAACTGCTGCGTTTGAAATGTATTCCCTCATTTTTCAGGTGGGCTCCTGCTTATGATGCTTGAAAAGATATTCCCTTGTTCTCCAGGGGGTCTCCTGCTTGCGATACTTGAAAATATATTTACTTGTTCTCTAGGTGGGCTCCTGCTTACAAACAACCATACAAAACGAAGAAAATTTTCTGCCCCAGTTTGATAACTGGGCGAGTTGTGTTACCAAATATTAAACTTGAAATATAAGACTTTCATTATACTTCCCTTGTTCTTCAGGTGGTTGCCTGACTGCTGCGTTTGAAATGTATTCCCTTATTTTTCAGGTGGGCTCCTGCTTGCTGAATTTTGAAAGATATTCCCTTGTTCTTCAGGTGGGCTCCTGCTTACAAAGAAAAATTCTTTCTGCCCCTGTTTTAATCAAAGAAAGATTTGTTAATATAAAATAGTGATTAGCTGCTCGCATTCTTGTTGGCCATGCTCCCGCTTCTGACTTTTCTCTGACTTACTTCTTTGGACTTGCTTTGACTTGCCATGATTTCCTGGCTAACTTTCAACCCTCTAATCTTGATGACCCCAATGTCTTACCTCATGTTACTGTTTTGTATTTTTGTTCCCTTCTTGTGAAACTTTGCTTCTCCTTCACACTTATCGGATTGTCCTACTGATGGGATTTCCACTGATCCTTTTTGCCTTACTTTCTTTGATATTTCCCAACCTTGCTATGCCATACAACTGGGAAGCTGGTAGTTAGCCTTGACATCCTTCTTTTTGTTTCTGACACTGAAACGTCTTATAGACAAACTTCAAGAAGATGAAATGCAATGACCTCGAATGTTTTTGAGGATAGAAAGACTCTGGATGAGTTGTAATGAAGAGAAAAAGGATAAGACTTATCTGAGTGGAAAGGCGAATTCCATTGATCGTGCCATGCATTTTGGATTAACCAGCCTAGTTTGTCCAACCAATCAGCTATCATTTACCACATTTGTTGTTCCATATTTTCACAACCGACTTTCACCAAACCCAAATCTTGCTTGTTTTGCCATGTTTCAAACACCTTTCAACCACAGACTTCCTTCGTTTTCTCATCTGAAAAACTCACTTCCGCCTTACGGTGCCCGTGAGGGTTTTCACCAATAAGACTCTCTCATTTTTTAATATCTCTCGAACTCACTTCGCCTTACGGTGCCCGTGAGGGTTTTCACCAATAAGACTCTCTCATTTTCAATATCTGTCAAGCTCACTTCGCCTTACGGTGCCCGTGAGAGTTTTCACCAATAAGACTCTCTCATTTTCACCATTTTCCTTCTGGCATCAAAGTGTGGTCCACGACATGAATCACCTTACCTGTTTGTACTAGCATTTTCTTAAAATTGATCAGAAGGTCTTTCTTTGGACCGTAATGTGGCTTTTGGATGGGTTTACAAAGAAGGGTATAAAGGCTCAAAATAACTCAATATGGGTTCAAAATTACAACTTTCGGAATCATATCTCTCGCAACAACCATAACTTCTGCCCAAGTTTCATTCTTGGGGATTCTTGGATTTTCTTCTGTTGTGACTGAACCTCAGTGAGGCCGTCTCCATACCCTTTCGGGATCAAGTCAAACGTAATTCAGGTCATAGAAGCTACTTGTTGTTGTTTTCTCTTTTCTTTTTCTTCCTCTTTCTCTTCTTTTCTTTTCTTTCTTCCTTTTCTCTTTTTGTTGTTTTTTTTTTTTCTTTTTTCTTTTTTCTTTTTTTTCTTTTCTTTTTTCTTCTCTTTCTTTTCATTCTCTTTCTTTGCTCTTTCCCTTTACTTATCTTTCACGTTTGCGTTTCTGATCTTTGTTACTAGTTCCGAAAGAGGGGTGTGAAAGAAAATAATCGAGGCTCGAAGGGGTAACAAAGGATAAAGTGTTTGGATAGTAGAATAAAATGCCTTCGTCATTCCAATCTTCAAAACATACCAAGCACAAACTACACAGCTAAACACCTTTTGATTGATTCACATATTTACCTTCGGTATTTGCCGATTCCTAACACTATTGGGCAACAATCTCGGTACCATGAACGGTCCCTGTAGACTTGGGGCATTCTTGCCTTTGGCTTTAAACCGATGAGGCATGATGCATTTCCACAGTATTTCTTTATGTTCTATTTGCCCCCAATTTCACTTGATTCAGGCTTCAAAGTATTCCAATATGTTCTTATTTCTTTCGAGTGCCCTTACATCTTTAATATTGTTTCATTTTTAAACTGACGTAAAAAATCAGGCCGAGAATTATGTGTGCATGTCATATCGCTGAAATCAGCGTGAAAAGAATTGAAAAATGACTAGAAATAAAATGACTAAAAATGTCAAGAAATAGAGAATTGTATTAGACTGATGGTGAAAAGGGTTGAAACAACAAAATAAGCAGACTAGACTAGAATTACAAACCTAGACGACGCTAAACAAGCTATTATTACTAAATAAAGCAAAGTGGAAAGATAGAAGGGTTTGACTCCCAAGACAATATTCGGATTACAACCCTAAAATAACCCAGACCATCAGAAATGAGACCAAAATAAACCACCAAAACTCCACTCTGGGTGACCGAGAGATGGAGCGTCTTCCCAATTACCACGCCCGGAATTTTAGTCACTGAGTTACACATCAATATTGCCAAGACCATTATTGACTTTAATCAACAAGTTCCCAAGATAAATCGCACGCTCCTTGCCATTGTCATTGACCATAATTACCCCTTCTTGAATCATTCTTTCTATTTCCCTTTTCAAAGATCGACAATCTTCAATGCTATGCCCCTGGACATTAGAGTGGTACATGGATCGAACAGTAGGATCAAAGCCTTTCGCATTTGGGTCTGGAGTATATCCAAGGAGCGACTTAATCAGGCCGAAATGTTTTAACTTTTCAAACAAGCTAGTGTAGGATTCACCGATGGGCGTGAAATTATCCTTTTGCCTTTGTTTCCCTCCATGCCTCAGTTTTCTAGGATTGTTGGATGTTTGAAAGTATTGTGAAGACACACGAGAGTTTTGGGTTGTTGGTGCCTGCTTCAGGGAGTGACCTGGTGGTGGGACAGATGGCCGGATGTTGTTTGGTAAATAACAATGGGATAGCTTACGTGGAGTTTGGGGACATTCACGGGGTCGGTATTGTGGCTGAAAGCATTTAGCAAGAATGACCACCGGACCCTGTCGTCGGCGGAGGCAATGACCTGATGGTTGGACAAAAGATCGGGTGTTATTCAGGGGATATCACTGAGGTGGATTATGTGGAGCTGGGGGATTGGTTTGAGATTGGTATTGAGGTTGAACAGGTTTGGCAAGAACAATTACCGGACTTATTATGGATGGGGCTCAGCAACACCTTTTCTGTTAATGGCAGGACCATCCCGAGCAACCTATTCGTTCCACTTGAGCCAAAAATCCTTAAAACTCTCCTTTGATTTCTTTTCCGTCTGAGATAGGGAGGAGCAATTTGAGGCAATGTCTTTATTGTATTGAAAATGTTGAACAAAATCTTAAGCCATGTCACCCAATGTAGGCCATTTGCCAACATCATGATGATTATGCCATTCTAAAGCTGCCCCAGTCAAGCTCTTACTGAAGTATGCCATCAACAAATCATCTTTCTCCCCAACACTTCCCATTTCATTGCAATAGACCCTCAAGTGGGCTACCGGATCTCCACACCCATCGTACAAGTTAAAATTTGGCACTTTGAATCCTGGAGGCAAGCGAACGTCAGGGGACGCAGACATTTCTTTGCAAGCCATGTTACCATGGCCTCTCATTCCTTGCATGTTTTTTAAGGATTGTTCTTTCGGCTTTATGGTTATTTCATATCGCCCTACTTTTTCTGTGACCTTTTCATTTCCGATATGAAGCTCATCACAAGGGATCTTCCCGTATTCATTGTTGGGGGCAGTGGATATGAAAGGAAACATTGGTGGTGGCGGGGGTGGTTCCTTCCCAGTCATCCAGGCTTAATACATATCTGCCATGTGTCGTCTTAACATCCGCACCTCTTCACTCAACCCATTATCCCGTTCAATCAACTGATGTCGGGCACCGATATTAATCAACTCAGTTTTGTTTTCATTCGCCATTGCCTTTTGTCCTTGTGTTGCAACGAGGAATTACCGTTTTAAAACCACAAACCAACCACCTTTCTGAAATGACAAAATGAAACCCTCATGGTAGCGTTAGGACATTGAGCATATTGATTTTTTTCTTTCCCTTTTTCTTTTTTTTTTTTCCCTCTATTTTCTTTTCTTTTTGCCTTTTTGTGGTTTTTCCCTTTTTCTTTTGGTTATCGAATCCTACGTGGATTGCCTACGTATCATGACCCCGCATGAATCAGACCTTTACGTGGTTCTAGAAGAACGGGAATAAAGTACACAAACTAACATTTTTTTTACCTTAAAGGCTACTCTGATGAGAAAAGAGAAATAAAAGAAGCAAAACCCTTTTTTTGAATTTTCTAGAATGAACGTTCTATAACTTATTCTAAACTCAAGCTCAACGAGCATGTATATTTTTTTTGAAGCAAATATTCTATTTAAGGAAAAATCCTGGAAGAGAAATATTTTTTGACCCTTATTTTTAGGAAGAAAATCTAAAGAATAAACCACCGAAAAAATATTTATTTGATATCGTGATGCAAGACTTCGAAACAAGCAATGAAAAATATAAAAAAAAAAAATTTTTTTTTGGATTTCAATTTTGATTGCCTAAAAGAGAAACTCTCAAAATAACCCAAAGATAAAGTATGTTGTCTTTTTCTTCTATGTACAATATTCTAAACATTCTAGTAGAAATAAAAAGAAATTATTTTTTCATTGTTTTGCTAATTTCTCAAAGAAACACCTCAAAAGAAAAAAATTTTGGATTTTGAAATTAACACCTTAAAGAAAGCTTTTAAAGAAGCACTAAACGAAAATTCTCTCTCTTTTTTTTTTGAATTTTGGTCCTAACATACTCAAAGGAAACATAAAAATAATTCATTTTAAGTCCTAGTATTAATTGCCTAAAGGAGTAACGAAAATATAAAAAGCAAAATTTGTTTTTGTTTTTTTGGATTTTGATTTATTACACACCTTTGTAAAATAAAAGTACAACAATAATAATAAAACTCGACATTACTATACAAAACTAAAAGGTAAAATGACATAAAATGAAGAACAGACTCAAAACATAAAAAATAAAAAAAACTTCTTAAGCGACCCCCGAATGTGGACAGCAATGAATCGAGCCCATACATCACCTACTATAGTAAAAACAAAAAGAAATAGAAACATGGTTGTTCCAGCAATTTCAGCAGTTGATTGTCCTGATATGCAGAAAATAAATTGCTCAAACATTTTTGAAGAATTTAATAAAGAGCAGGACGATGTTAAGGGGATTACGCAGCAACGGGAGACAAATGAAAAGACTCAAGCATATGAAGGTTTGAAGTAGTGGAGAAAACATTGTGGAGGAGCGCTTGTTGCCTATAAATACAGAGTTCAGGAGGGGGTACATGATTACTGTAATGGATATGCTATGTGTGAAAACCAATACGAAGACACCGACCACCTATTGTTACATGGTAAAGTTGCCTCACAACTTGGAACATGATATTCAGTCTGTCGGGACTTAAATGGTCCATGCCAAGGACACTTTGCAATTTCTGCAATGCTGGTGTAGAGCTGGTCTAAACAAAGCTTCTTTCCAAAATATGGAACTCCATTCAGGTAATATTATGGTGGACCAGGCAACCTTACGTAGCGGTAGTCTGGAGGAGCATAAAAAGGGATGAGAATAAGTTTATAGAAATGTAAAATATGAAACCAGAATCAATATCTGAAAATAGATATCGCTTCGTGAAACCACTCTCGGGCAGAGACAACATAAATGGAAAGGCAACAAAGACCACGAGTTCACAATTAAGTCCTTCTATAATATTGCTTGTGAGAGGGGATAGAATTCCTCACACTTCAATTTGGGCTCCAGAATAGTGCTAGAAAGGTGTCATTCTTTGTCTAGATAGCAACACAAGGATCCATTGTAACAGCAGCAATCTAATAGAATAGTTTATGCTATTTCGTGTAAAGTGCGCGTGAAGGCAGAGCAAGATGTGACATTAATCATTTGATGCTATAATGTCCATCTACAGAAAAGTCATGGTGTACACTGTACAGTGTGAAACATGTTTAGAATTAGATCGTGGCACAAAGTAGAGAGTTATCAGTCTATCATTTTGAGTGGAAGTGTAGAAGCAGATGATAGAAACAATGAGCATTTTGGACCTGATTTGGACCACATGGAAAGAAACAAATGTGACTACTAGCGCACAAAAAGCCAGTACATGTAAAACTAGGCAGCAGCAACATCGTCAAGAAGAAGCTTCTGCAATTGGTCAATCTTCTACGCAACAACACAAAGATACAGGCACACAAGGTGATGCACCGTTGCATCCAAAAGCAGGACAATTCATGGCTGGAACGCAGCAGTTGATTACAGGTAGTCCACAGAAACACAAATGTATACATTGAACCTTCAAACAGAGATTGTATAGCACCGAGTAATGCAATCTTCTATCTGAAGCAATGGCCACAACTGCACCCTTGAATTGAGTGAGCAAGTCCTTGCTCTCTGATGCATCTCCATAGTTCTCCGACCATGATGATAATATGATAGCCATTCCAATGGCAAGAAAACAGGCAACAACTGTGAGCACGTGATTTTTACCCCAAGTAAAGAATTCCAAAAATTAAAATAAATAAAAGGGAATTAATTAG
>MU685692.1:1435-33533 GCA_026770625.1 Nicotiana glauca
TGATTCTGTATTTTATAGCATGAGATAGTGCTTTGTGTGGTTTTCTTTTCCTCAGCATTATTTACTTTTATTACCGCTGAGTTGGAAGTACTCACTCGACTCCCTGCACCATGTGTGTAGATTCAGGTACTTGGAAGCTTAGCTGAGCTTGGTGCTGGTCTAGAGCTCCATTTGGTATCGTCGAGGTAGCTGCCTGGCATCCGCAGGACCCGACAATTCCTTTATTACACTGTTGTTTATTCTTTCCGCGTACATTCAGACTTGTAAATTTATTTTTAGTGTTGTTCTGATATTCTGATAGAGGCTCTTGGCTCGTGACCCCAAGTCTTTGGAAAGCTATGTTGTTCTGTGAGATTTTCGAGATATTTTTATAACTATCAGCATATTTGGTTTATATCACTATTAAGGATTTCTAAATAAATGGTTTATGAGCTCTAAGCTCGGGTTGAGAGCACATTTGGTCGGGCTTGCCTAGCCGTTGGGTTGAGCGCCATCACGACCGGGTTTGGGATCGTGACAGAACTACACATGGCCTGATTCCCATAAAACCAGGAACATGTAGGCAACTAGAGACCGGAGTTCCGCCTCCATTTTTTCAAATCACCCCATTTGTTAAAAATCAGTCATCATTTCTTTATCAGACAATACTTTCATCATTTTCATGTAAAGTGGGGCAGTTGTTGATACCATATATATATATCATCATTTAGCTTATAAACCTGTACAAGCCTTTTCCATAATTTTTCATAATTTTTAAATTCTCTAAACTAATTTCCTTCTGCATTTTATTATATTTTGGGATGACTTAATCATCCAAACTAATTATTTACACCAAAATATATTTTATATAATATCTTACTTTATTTTTTTTATAATTGCATTTGCATTTTAGGCTAATTGAATATTTTTACAATAATAGCCTACATTCATGTATAATTTCATTATTTTTGCCAAACGACTTTTTATATATTTATAATGTGAACTTATTATTTTCAATCACTTTAAGTACACAAATAATATTGTTGTTATTTATTAATTATTTTTATAAATTATTTTGATTAAATATTGAGTATTTAAATAACAACTTCACTTTTAAACAAATTTTCGGACCAAATATAAGCCCAATAACAACCGCCCTAATCAAATAACCCCGAAACCAAAACTCGGTCGCGACCCACCCCACTCACTTTTTAATCCTTAATGTTGATCTCTCAAGATCAACAGCCCTCGTTACTTCCCTTCCTTTAATTAACCCAAGCGCCTAACCTTAACCCCATTTCACCCATCCGCCGCCCTAATATTCTCTCATCTCCCTTCTCCCTCCTTCATAAACCCTAGTTACCGCCCCCTAAATGTTCTCCTAATCCCACAAAATATGGGATTCAATGGTTGTTTCTTGCCATATACGACCCCCTTCGGGTACTGGCTCATATAGTGCTTGCCTAAACATGGGAAGCAGATCTCTCCGAAATAAAAAATAAATAGTTCAAATCCTTGATTTTTGAGTGTTATTCTGTCTATATTCATCCTATGCTATTGTGAGTCCGATTTTTGTTTATACTTTCTTGATATGTAGTTTCCCAAAAACTAGGGTTTAAAGAACTCTTCAAAAATCGTTCCAAAATTGGTTAAATCTCTTATTTTGAGTATTATTTTTGTCTATATTCATCTTATGATACTATTTTGTGTAACTATTGATATTTACTTTCCCTAAAAAAACTAGGGTTTAGAGTCTCCTAAATTGATTTTTCAGACGTATTTGTATATTTATTTTCCTTGTTTATTGCTTAAATCACTCTATTACTGTTTGATTTTTACTGCTATATAAAACTCTCCCCCATTCCCTTTAGACAGACTTCAATTGCTACTTTTTACTTAAAATATTGGGACTTTTATTGTGTATTCACTTTTTATTTCGTTATGTCTGATTCTTGGCCGGCTGAAATACAAGGCCAACAGATTTCCTACATTTCGAATTTTTTTGGGTGTGAGCATTGCTCTTGGTTCTTGAAACCCTTGGAAACTTGATGCATTTGAGATTCTAGGTCCTAATTGTTGTTCTTCTCTTGTTTATTGAGCAATGACTGTCTTTCTTGATTGATGCCCTCTGTGACATCGATTATGTTTGCTTCATCAAGTGTAAGTTATACTATTTAATCCCTGTGATTTGCATAATTTGATATTTTAAGTTTTGAACTTATTGCATTAGTGATAAGTTTTAGTCTTACTTGGCCTAATGTTTCTTTTCCTATGTACTCTGTCATCCCATATATATAAGACTCCTTGCCTTATATATCCTGCCCCAGTATGTTATAAGACAATTTGCAGCATTATCTTTTTTCTTGAGTGCATGCATCCCCTGTATTGATATGACCATTACGTGATCGCTCTGTAATGTTTATGAATGCACTTCTAAAACTTGTTATTTTACTACTATTGGTTTCTTCCCTGTTCTAAACCTCTAATTCTTGGCCAGCTGAAAACCATGGCATCCTAAACTTCATTATTAACCTCCCAAGTGTGCGCACTGCTTGGGGTCCATTTTGAGACTCTTGTAAATTCTGACACACTAGGGCCTAAGGGTTTTTGGCCACTTTGTTCTAATTGCTCATTCTTGCCACTCTCTATGCCTACTGCATAATCCCATTAGCTTGTGCGAATGAATATTTTCTTGACCTTTTAATCAACTATGGCTAATGAGTTTGGTTCGAGTGCTTTTGAGGTTTCTGGACTATGGCGAAACGTGAATGGATACAAATTGAAGGATTGGTTGGGTTTTGGTCCTGTCTTAGGCCCACTATAGTTATTTTTATCATTTTGTAATTTATTTTATTATTGGTCCTGTAATAACAATTGGGGTAGTAGTAAAATTGGAAAAATGGGTCTATTATAACGTTTGCATAAAAAGGGTAGAAATCATTCCTATAAGATCTGAATGTTTAATTTGTTCAACATGCTTTGCTTCTATCTTTTTCGGTAGATGACATGTTTATAGGACACAAATAATCTCACTTGTGCACATGTTAATTTTCACACATTGTTAACTACTTACTAGACTATAATACAAGAATTATTAGTTCAAATTGCTCCATGTTAGATATCATGCCTATAGGATTACATTGAGTAACAAATACTTTCTCTTTACAATATTCGCATAGATATCATACCTATAGGACATAATCAAATTAGTTGTTATTTCTATAATTCCAATCATATTGCCCGCCTAGAAAGCATGCCCATAGGAATGAAAAGATAAAGAACCGGTTTCAAGAGCTAATTCTTAAATATCTTGCCTATAGGACTCTGTTGCTCGCCTAGAAATTATGTTGATAAAAACAAACACTAGTAATTTGAAATATCAAATTGCTTCACTGCCTCATTTCACGAACAAATTAGAAAGCATGCATATATGATTTGAAATACTTGCGATATGCAAAGTCGTTAACCTATGATGCAACGCTGCCCGTTTAAAATTAAGAATCACATAGAAGTCATGCCTATAGGATTTAAGGACTTCATTTCGTATTAGTTCTGGAACTTGTCACCTGCTTAATATGTAAAACCTGATTGCGTGCATTTATTGCTTATGTGTGGAGGCCAACTTGATCTATTTATTGCCCTTATGTGTAGTCCTACATATTTTTGAATGTCACTTAGATTTATCATTTTGAGAAACCTGAGTAAAGTCTAGCACTATCCGAATAGTAGATCCAAAGCCTCCTTGGCCATAGGCATGAGATGGGCAGTGCACGCATAAGGCACGATTTAGAATCAATTAATATGCTCTAGGTAACAAACTTAAAGATAGTAATTGGGTTGCAGGAGATGATAGTCTATGCCCGGTGAATAATACGAGTAACACCCTATCTCAGGGAAGTATAAAGTATTATTTTTGTTGCATGGGTTAACCCTCTAGGCTAAAAACTTACGACCCCACATCTTGTCTATAAATCAAGTGTTTGTGTTTATTATAAATCATTTGATAATAAAACTGCCCAAGTTTCTTGTCTCTCTTTGACTTTATTTATCTGACTAATTCATGTAATTCGAGTTCGGCCGGGACCCACTGTTGTGGACCTCTCGAAGAGTGCCCACTTTCTCTTCGAGGTAATTTGAGCCCTTACCCGATCTTTGGTGATGCAAACTAGGTAAACCAAAGTTATTTGAATATAGGTGCTCTGACGAACTTTAAAAATTATTAGGTAGCGATTCTCTCTTTTAACACCTCCTTAAAAGAGTTGTCACATGTCAAAACCCGATATCGCAAGAAAAAAGGGTCGCGACAATGGGGACCACTCTTTTTATATTAGAGGAATCCTAATTGTGGTATAATTATAATTACGGAAGTAAATCACATGATTGATACAATAACAGCCCTTGATTTGATATGTTTCGAGTTTCCACCATGATCTTCGATAAGTTACGGATATTTCGCTTTTTCTTTATTGCATTTCAATCGAAATCGATCATACTTAATCTCGATTATTGCTGGCCTCGGTTTCGACGAACACTTCAATCTTTGGACTTGATATCTCGTCTTCGAGCTAGGGTCCGATTCATTATGAGGTTAGCCCTGTTGTAATTCCTTTGTTTCGACCGAACAGCAATAACCGTATACAAAGCTAAAAACGTACACTAAGCCATATATTATTTTATACATAACTAAATGAATGGACAAATATAATTTATTTAAATTTATATTAAAATTTAATAAATATTATATTTAAAATATGATTAATAGTATACCTTTCAACAGAACAAACACTAACATAAAGCATGCATTCTTTGACTAGTAAACTACTGGTCAGATGTCGTTGTTGAGAACTCCCTTTTATCTACTTCTACTAGTATGGATAGGCCTGCTGCGCACGGGCCCAATAACACTGCTAAATAATGGAGTATAAATTTTAAAAAGAGCTTATTTTATGATTAAATTTTTTTGTCTAATTTTTATATATATACTATAATTTTTTACCTAAAATATCAAGTTTTTTAAAACAATATAAAAATTAGCCGTAGAAAGTCTGCTTAGTAGATTTGTTGAAAAAAAATAAAATAATTGTAAATAGGTTTTATGGTAATATTATTTTCCCCTCCTATTCAAATTCAAGGTTTAGGCAGTGCTATTAAAAAAATCATTTAATAACATTAATATAAGAATTTTAATCGAATTATTCTTTATATCTTCTCAAATTTACTCTTTATATATCCTTATGTTTTCCGGATTATGTACTGAATCAAAGATAAATTCAGAAAACTAACTAATACTTTGGGTTTCTCAAAATAACTTACAATATATTGCTTCTACAATACCAAACTTAAATCGATCAAATTTTCCTAAAAATAAAATTAGTTTTAAATTTAGTAAATGAGTTAAAAATAAAATGGATAATGTGCTCAAGGAAAAGTGGGTAGATCAAAATTTTTGTCCAATGTGGCTCTTCATTACTTACTTTATATTGAGTTAGATTATCATTAATCAAAGCCACTATAAGTTCTTTTTAGTAATTATACATTTTTTGTAAGTACCATAATATACTCTATGCTCCAGCTGTAACTATACGACGTTCTCTCGTTCTCCGTCTAAGTCTTATCCTTGTTTTTCCTATAACTCCCTATATATTTTATTTCCCCCATGATTAAACTCTAATTTTAAGTAAGCATACTCGATTGATTGGCAAGGAATTTTCTTTATTTCAAGCCCCAACTTTTATTACAAATGCATTATCGTACATTAATGTTTACTTGATTTAAGCTCTGCAACTTTGATGTTACAGCTGATTGTAATTAAATATGTGATGAAACTATTGTTAGTTACTTTGATGACAGGGAAGAAGTTTCTTCATTTGTTAAATTTTGGAGGTTGAAAAATCTTCCAACTTACCCAGTAGTTTAGCCGGTTTGTTATTTTTAAATATAAAATGCTAACTTTAAAATTTGGTAAAAGAAAAAAGCAAAGAACAGAAAGATGAAAACACGTGCTTCAAGGCTTTCATTTTAACGCCGTGTGTGTAATTAATAAAGAGAGAGAAATTGGACATGGAGAGAAGGCCACGTTCGCCAAAGAGGCCACGTTCCGCCCACAGTAGCTCACAGCTGAGCAGTCATGCAAAGATTAGCTAGTGAAATGACAAAAGTACCCTCAGTCCATATGATAATTCCAAGAAGCACACATGTTGACGGAGACGTGCCTGCTATTTCCTCTTCTAATAAGTAGGAATATTGTTCTAATTAATGACGTGGAAAAAACTTAAGGTTTGCAGTGATCACGTAACGGCAAAAGAACATGCTTCTCCATAATATGTATTTGTAGTCATAATTTTTGTACTTATAATTAACAATAAGGTCTATTCTTAGTTTATTTAAGAAAAAATTAGTGGGAGGGAAGCAAAAATAACATGGTGACGAAACTACCCGTCCAAAAGAGCGACAGGTTAATCCTCTATAAGGGAAAAAGCTAAGAATTAGTTGGTTTAGCAAGCAATAGATAGAGTTGAAACCATTAATAAACAATAAACATCCTGATGCTAGGTCGGCATCTAACCGTAATTAAAGATTGCTTTTGGATTTGGAGATAGAATTTTTCTCCCTCAACCTGTTTTAAAACCTTTATTTTTTGTCCTTAATCTTTGTCTAACGCCAAATAAATTAAAGTTATTGTGGAAGGAGAAGAAGGTGATGTTTTCAACTTGCATGCTCATCAACCTAATGACTAGCACAATCATGCCCCTTGAGGAGGAGGACCGACAGGTTCTAGGTTGGCAAAGTTTCGAAAAATGATGTGCATACAATAATACAATATTTTAGGTAAATTTTACAATGGAAATATAGAGAAAAGTTAATTAAAGTGAATAACATATGAGACAACACAAATTCACGTAATATGCGCATTTAGAATCCATGTAATTCGCCCAAAAGAGAGATTTTAAATTTATTGGGTAAAAGTGAATAACACGTATAAAATGCTTGGGTATTGATAAAACAGCAACAACAACCCACGGAATTCTCACGAGTGGGATCTGGTGAGGGTAGAGTGTACACGGGCCTTATTTCTACTCCAGAGAGTATAGAGACTGTTTTCGAAAAACCTTCGGCTCAAGACGACGAAAAGAGACTGTCACGACCCATAAATCTCAAGCCGCGATGACACATAACTCGGTCCTTTAGGTAAGTCAAATAACAGAAAATACATTTCAAATGAGATTATAGGGAAATAGCAAAGAATTATATAAACATTTACAAATTGACCCAAGAACTCATAGGACGACTCATGAGCTTTTAAGACTTGAAATTTACAAAGCATGTACAAATAATTACACGATCTGTTTGAAATTAACATAAACTGATTACTAAAATCTAAGCTACCAATTACAACTGGTAGCTATATCTGAAATGCACGAGCATCATCAGAGCCAGCACTCGACATCACCAGCAGCTCCTCACAAAAAATCGGCACGCAAGGTGCATATGTAGTATCATTACATCTGACCCAATGTACTTGTAAGTATCTTGTCTAACCTCGTCGAAGTAGTGAGGAGGATTTCTAGTTAAAAGATACTCACTGGTAAAATCTGTAATGTAAGTCAACAATAGAACTATACAACGATATAACAGAGAAGAATACATGAAACGAATATGCAAATAATAACCGAATACTAGCAGTGATCGCAATTTAGCATCTTACAATACCTCGACCAATCCTTTCCTTAATAATGAACCAATAAATCACCACAATCACTCCATCACTTTCATAGCATGAGGAATATACTCAGATATCAAGTCAATTATACGGCAACACCCTTCATGCTTTTATCTCATCCTCACCCAATATACGTATAACAGAATCAACTAGATGACAAAAATAGTGATAACATGAATTATAAAATAGGAAATACACAAGTAGCAATAATTGTAATGATCCAACCGGTCATTTTTAGAATTCACACCCCGATCCCCTATTAACTGCTTCCCCTAAGTTCATTCTGCTATTTTGGTTTGCCAGGACATTCTGTGTGGGATTTCGGAGAGTTTTGGGACTCTTAGCCCATAAATGAGAGCTTAAGTGTTGGAAAGTGGTCCGTAGTCGGAACAGTATGAAGACGACCTTGGAATGGAAATTCGATGGTTCCGTTAGCTCCGTTAGGTAATTTTGGGATTGGGAGCGTGTTCAGAATGTGTTTTGGAGGTCTGTAGCTCATTTAGGCTTGAAATGTCGAAATTTGCTATTTTCGAAGTTTTCGGTCCGATTATGAGTTTTTGATCTGAGGGTCGGAATGGAATTCCGGAAGTTTTAGTAGCTCCGTCGTGTCATTTGGGATGTGTGTGCAAAATTTCAGGTCATTCGAATGTGTTTTGGTTAGGTTTTTGATCGAAAGCGTGTTTTGATAAAATTTGAAGTTTTTAGGCTTAAATATTTGATTAATTCTAGTTTCCGGCGTTGTTTTAGGTGCTTAAGGATTGGTGTAAGTTTGAATAATGGTGTGGGTTATGTCCGTAGGGTTGGTTGAGGTCCCGAGCGATTCGGGTATGTTTCGGATGGGCTACGAGTCATTTCCCCTTGTTTTTTTAAAAACTATTGTTGCTGCTTCTGGTGCTCTTTTTTCGCGTTCACGATCTGGTCATCGCGTTCGTGAAGGCTTATCTTGGCCACCTGTAAATTCCTACTTCGCGTTCATGTTTAGAGCCTCGCGTTCACGATGCTCTGTCTCTCCCTTGAATGCGTTCGTGTATACCCTCCCGCGTTCGCGTTGCTATACTGCTTCACCCTTCGCGTTCGCGTTCGCGTTCGCGTACGTATTAACGCGTTCGCGTAGGGCAGTCCATGGGCCTCCAAATTCTTCTTATTCGAGTTGGGGTATGCCCTGTTGCGTTCGCGATGAGTAATTGAATACCTTCACTTTTCCTTCTTTGCGAACGCGATGCTTCTTTCGCGTTCGCGATGACCAATTTTCTGGGAAGACATATTAAATTCCAATTTCGAGGGATTCACCATTTTTATCACACTTTGGCTTTTAGAGCTCGATCCTTGGCAATTTTTGAAGGGATTTTCACCTGGGTGACTTGGATAAGTGCTTCTCACTCGATTTAGACCAATTTCGATGAATCTCCTCTTAATTTCATCCTTTAATTCATATTTTTAATGAAAAATGGGTAGAACTTCATAGACCGAATTAGTGTGTTTTGAGGGGGTGTTTGACCTTCGATTTGAGAGATTTTTATAAGGTTAGAATCGTGAGAGTACGAGGGTTCTGAAAATGTAAAAATTATCCGACCAGTCATTTTTAGAATTCACACCCCGATCCCCTATTAACTACTTCCCCTAAGTTCATTCTGCTATTTTGGTTTGCCAGGACGTTCGGTGTGGGATTTCGGAGAGTTTTGGGACACTTAGTCCCTAAATGAGAGCTTAAATGTTGGAAAGTGGTCCGTAGTTAGAACGGTGTGAAGACCACCTCTTAATGGAAATTTGATGGTTTCGTTAGCTCCGTTAGGTGATTTCAGGGTTCGGAGCGTGTTCGGAATGTGTTTTCTAGGTCCGTAGCTAATGTAGGCTTGAAATGCCGAAATTTGCTATTTTTGAAGTTTCCGGTCCGATAGTGAGTTTTTGATCCGAGGGTCGGAAAGGAATTCTGGAAGTTTTAGTAGCTCCATCCTGTCATTTGGGATGTGTGTGAAAACTTTCAGGTCATTCAGACATGTTTTGGTTAGGTTTTTTTTCGAAAGCGTGTTTTGATGAAATCTAAAGTACTTAGGCTTAAATATTTGATTAATTTGAGTTTCCGACATTGTTTTAGGTGGTTTAAGGATTAGTGCAAGTTTGAATAATGGTGCGGGTTATGTCCGTAGGTTGGTTAAGGTCCCGAGGGCCTCGGGTGTGTTTCGGATGGGCTACGAGTCATTTCCTCTTGTTTTTTTAAAACTGTTGTTGCTGCTTCTAGTACTCCTTCTTCACGTTCGCGATCTGCAAACGCATTCGCGTAGGCTTATCTTGGCCACCTGGAAATTCCTTCTTCGCGTTCGCGTTTAGAGCCTCGTGTTCGGGATTCTATATCTCTCCCTTCAACGCGTTCGCGTATACCTTCCCGCGTTCGCGTAGCTGTACTGCCTCACCCTTAGCGCTCGCGTACGTATTAACGCGTTCGCGTAGGGCAGTCCATGGGCCTCCAAATTCTTCTTCTTCACGTTCGCAGATTCCCTGTCACATTTGCGATGAGTAATTGAATACCTTCACTTTTCCTTCTTCGCGAACGCGATGCTTCTTCCGCATTCGCGATGACCAATTTTCTGGGCAGACAGATTAAATTCCAATTTCGAGGGTTTCACCATTTTTATCACATTTTGGCTTCTAGAGCTCGATCCTTGGTAATTTTTGAAGGGATTTTCAACTGGGCGACTTGGGTAAGTGCTTCTCACTCGATTTAGACCAATTTCCATGAATCTCCTCTTAATTTCATCCTTTAATTTCAGATTTTTAATGAAAAATGGGTAGAACTTCATATACCGAATTAGTGAGTTTTGAGGGGGTGTTTGACCTCCGATTTGGGAGATTTTTATATGGTTAGACTCGTGAGAGTACGAGGGTTCTGAAAATGTAAAAATTATCCGATTCCGAGACGTTGGCATGAGGGGCATTTTGGTTATTTTGCCTAATTTCGCGCTTTAGCTTTGAATTAAATAGTAGAATTAGTTGTTTGAGATTGTTATTTATAATGTGTGATTTAATTAAATATATTTGGACCATTTGGAGTGGAGTACTCGTGGCAAGAACGTGGTTGCTAGTTGATTTTTGCCGGTTCGAGGTAAGTATCTTGCCTAACCTTGTGTGGGGGACTTCCCCTTAGGATTTGAGTCTTCTTTGCTGATTGTATTCCTTTTACATGAGGTGACGAGTGCGTGCTCGGATTTATTTGTGGAAAATTGCCCCTCTTAGGCTCTTAGATCCTTATAATCACCAAATATGAAGTTGTTTTCTTGATACGATTGAGTTCCATGTTATTAGTTTCACCTCTACATGATTTACTTGGAATTTATTACCCTTTTTGGTTATTCTTGCTGCCTAATTGATTTTTACTTGTCTAACCGTGGACAATTACCCCTCTATAGTTATACTATCATTCTTAACTGCTTGTCCTTATTTGGTAAACATCATTTCTATCTCTCATGTAAATAATTGGCATAATTGGAAAGAAGTTAGATATCCTATGTTTAGTTGATATTTTCCCTAATTGTAATTATTTGATTCATGTTAGATTCATTGTCGTTGAACTAAGCATTATGGAATCATTGTTTCGTATTATTTCTCCCTTGTTGAGTTGTTCTTATTGCGCTTAGTATTTCCCTATTACGGTTATTCCTTGTGAGTTAGTTGTACCGTCTTTTGGTGAACGGAATTTCTTGAGTCGATTCTCTTGCTTTGTTCCTATATATATTGTCATTTGTTGTGTTGTACTTGAGACTGTGATGCATGAGGTTTCTACCGTGCAGTTGTTGTTGAAGGGTTGCACGAGGTCTTTGCCGTGCCATTATTGTTATTGATGTTTTTCACATGCGGTATAATAAGGTGGGATATGTTATATGCTTATATGTGGGTTGCGCATGTGGCGGAATAAGGTGGGAAATTGTTATGCACGTGTGGCAAAATAAGGCAGTGCCTATTATATTATTTATTGTACACGTGACAAAATAAGGGGGGCTACGTCAAGGATTGATTGTATAGAGTTGTGACATTCTGTTGAGGCATTCTTGTTTGTTTTATATTGTGATTGTGGGTTGTTTACCTGTATGAGCGTTACCGCTTGGGAGTTGTGAGGGAACATCGTATGTGCGGACCGTTCTCTTTTTCATGTTTGCTAGTTGGTAGAATTTTGTTAGAGACACTTGCAAATGCCTACACGTAGCTGAACACTCCTATTAGAGGTGAATTCCTCTAGTTTTTGTTAAGGATGGAGGTACGCCCTTGTTTATCAATTATAATTTTGAGAGTGGCCCTAGTTGCCCAGTTAGTTGTCAGCATGACCATGAGATTGATGGGGCACGGGATGCCAATTGTTAGATTTCAGATGCTGGGTCTTTTCGAGTTGTGGATGTTCGAGACTTGGTGAAATTGTAGAAAGAGTTAAATAAGACCTTTTGTGAACATCATTGTAGGTTACCAGTTATCGACGTGTTTCCCTTTGCTGTGTTGTGACCTTAGGATTTGGGTTGCGATTCTGCCGTCGTTTTGCATCATAGTTTATTATATTCTCGTTGTTAATTGTTTTATTTATATCTTATTGTGAATTGTAGCATTCTTGATCATTCATGCAGTCTTTACATATTTATGTGTCGTTGCCATTATTCCTATGATTTTACTATTTATTGACCGGTAGGTGCCTTGATTGTCCCTCGTCACTACTCCACTGAGGTTAGTCTTGATACTTACTGGGCACCACCGTGGTGTGCTCATGCTACTCTTCTGCACATCTTTGTTGTGCAGATACAGGTACTCCCGTTTAATTCTGTCAGCCTTGGAAGGAGGCGTATCGGTAGAGACTTCAAGGTATATCTTCTACGTCCGTAGACCGAGGATTCCCTTTCTAGCTTTTCTGTAATAAGTATAGTTCTTCCAGCATTTTCTCCTTTGTATAGATATTCTTGAGTCAGAGCCTCTTATGTATCCCTTAGCTTGTGATTTGTGAGTTTTCGGGTTTTGGGGAGTTTGTTAGCTTCGAGAATTGTTGTGGTATGTGCCTAGTGGCACCTTAAACCCTATTTATTTTTCCAGTTCAGTTTTATTTATTTTCTTCCGCAAATTTTGGTTTATCTTCCGCATTGCTAGGCTTACCTAGTCATAGGGACTAGGTGCCATCACGACATGTTCATGGAGGGTGAACTGGGGTCGTGACAATAATGAACAAGGATATACACATGGGCAACAGTAAAAGACTAGGCAGAAAGCATGAGAGTTATGACAGCAATTGAAAAACAAGGAATATCAACTTCAATTAACTAGCATGATGGACGCCTAAGTGCAGATATAGAAAATAAGAAGGAAAGACATGATCTTTACAAGTTAACAAGTACAGGCATGAATGACTAACATAGAAAAATGGCTTGTAATAAAATGCAACAGAATAGAAACAACATGTAGGTAATTATAATAGCAAGAAATAGGCGTGTGTTTACAAATTAAGCAAGTGTAAGATACGGACAACACAATAATGATTGAAATAGAGAGCAAAGGTAGGACAATAACAATGATATCACGACCCAAAATTCACTAAGGTCATTGTGAAGACCCAAAGAGGTCATAATCTATTTTCTTTCTTATTCTGTGCTTCCGAGGTCTCAAAAACCTCATTTAGGGTTGCCTCGATTTGCGTGCGTAGTTCGAACGCATAGCCGGAAAGCCCAAATGTGAAATTCTGTGAAAAATTGCTAAATTTTGATATTAAGATTATTAAATTTGACATTGGTAAATATTTTAGGTAAACGGACCTATACCCATGATTTGACGGTCCCGGAGGGTCCGTGAAAAAATATGGGACTCAGGCGAATGCCTGGAGTCGATTCCAAGGTCTCGAACCCGAGAAATGAGTTTTTTAATATGAAATTATTTTTCTGAAATTATTAAGGCAAATTAAAATGAAAATCGATTAGAACGTTTGGTATCGGGCCCGTATTTTGATTCCGGCGCCCAGTACACGTTTTATATGTGATTTAAGATATTTTTGTGAAGATTGGTTGAAATAGGACGTCGTTTGATGTGTTTCGGACTACAAGTCCTAAATTTGAAAGTTTATGAAGTTTGAAGAAAAACCATTAATTTTGAGGTTTGATTCATTATTTTTGATATTATTTTGGCGATTTGATCGCACGGTTAAGTTCGTAGGATGTTGTTGAGTTAGTGTATATGTTTGATTAGGAGCCCCGATGGCTCAAGAGTGTTTCGGAGGTGTTTTGGAGTGATTCCGGACTTAGGAAAAGTTGTAGAAAATGGGTTTCAGCTGTTGCATACAATTAATTCTTCGCGTTCGCGATGCCTCGTCCGCATTCGCGATGCCTTGAGTTGGTCCTTCATCGCGATGGTATTACCCCCTTCGCAAATGCATAGGGTTATTTGCCCCAGGGGGACTTGGCCCAATTTTCCTCTTCGCCTTCGCATACAGCCACCCGTGAACGCATAGCATTATAAATTCCTTTCCCGCGTTCGTGTAAGCTCCCACGCGTTCGCATAGAACAAAATACTGAATCCCCAGCTTTTACTCTTCGCGTTCTCACCCCCTTAGCATGCGAACGCGATGGCCTTTCCAGAGATACCCTTCACAAACACGACCATCTTATCGCGAACGCGAAGGGAAATTTTGCTAATTAAATTTTAATTCCAGAAACAGTAGCTATGGGAATTTTTCATTAAAAACTCGAACCCCTTCTTCTCCAAAGCTTCTAGGAGACTTTTAGAGCATTTCTTCACTAAAGCATCTTGGGTAAGCATTGTTTAAATCGTCTTCTTCATTTTCCATCATCGTTTATTGAAATCCTAAGCTTAAATCATGCAATTTAGGGTAGAAATTGGGGGAAATGCGTAGAGTTAGGGTTTTCTATATTTTCTTGATTTAGACCTCATTTTGGGGTCGAATTTTAAAAAAAATTGTATATTCGGGCTCGTGGGTGAATGGGGGATTTGTTTTTGGTCTAAACCTCGTGTTTTGACCTAGCGGGCCCAGGGGCGATTTTGGAATTTTAGGAAGGAAGCTTGGAATCTATAATTAGGCATTGGATTTGATTTGTTTACCATATATTGATAATATGGAATCCTTACTGTACAGATTTGATTGATTTGGAGCCGAATTCGAGAGGGAAAGCGGTTGTGGTGGATTGATTCGTCCGTGGAAGTTGAGGTAAGGGTTCGGTCTAACTTTAGCTTGAGGGATTAGGAGTTGAGTTATAATTGCTATTTGTTTTGTGTTGGGTACGACGTATGGGCATGGTGACGAGTATCCATGTGTCGGTGTCGAGCATGACCGTGAGTCTTAATTTTGCTAATTGTGTACCCTTGTTTGATCCTATGAAAGTTGCGATTGAATATTGATGCTAGTTGCACTAAGAAGAAGTTGAATAGGATTGGTTATAGCTGACACTCCCTTGTCGGGATGTTTGACTTGTTGTGATTGTTCCCTTACCGGGATTGTATTGTGTACTGTGTTGAAAGTATTGGGAGCGGGTGGTATGCCTACCACATGATATATTGTAATGGGAGTGAGTGGTACGCCTACCATATGATATATTGAAGTGGGAGCTAGGGTACGCCTACCACGCATGATATATTGAAATGGGAGCGAGTGGTATGCCTACCATATGATATACTAAAATGGGAGTGAGTGGTACGCCTACCACACATGATATATTAAAATGGGAGCGAGTGGTATGCCTACCACACATGATATATTGAAATGGGAGCGAGTGGTACGCCTACCACACATGATATATATAAATGGGAGCGAGTGGTATGCCTACCACACATAATATATTGAAATTTGAGCGAGTGGTATGCCTACAACATGATATACTGAAATGGGAGCGGGTGTTAAGCCTACCACAAGATATTGAGAAATGGGATCGGGTTGCACGCCTGCAACGAGATGAGTTAAATATGAAAGTTGCCTTGCCTGTTCATTATTGCTAGAAGTTAAGCTGTAGATGTACATACAATTATTCCTGATATTTTGTTTCTATCTGTTACCCTAAAGCGTTCTCCCCTCCCAAACTTAAATTGTTATGTTCTTGCTACTTTTTTGTTGTACGTGTATATTTAACTGCACAGGTTTATTTAGAGTCTGGTTATAGCATCGTCACTACCTCGCTGGGGTTAGGCCAGGCACTTAGCAGCACATGGGGTCGTTTGTGCTGATACTACACTTTGTGCTCTATTGCACAGATACAGGTTTTGGACAGCAGCCAAAGTATCGCGGGCCTTAGCGTTCAGACCAGTGAGACATCGAGGTAGCCTTATAGGCGTCCGCAGGCCCTGCGTCTCCTTTATCTTTACTTTTAGTCTGTTATCTCATTGTATTCGAGACAAACAATTTTATATTACTTTCAAACGGTGTTGTTTAGTACTCTTAGTAGTTCGTGAGTAATGTGACACCAGTTCTTGGGCAGGGATTTTGATTGAATTTCCATATTTCATTTGGTTTTATTAACTCAAGTCTTCCGCTCATTTAAATTATTCCATTGTAGCTATATTATCATTGCCAAATTGCTAAAGGGAGAATTTGGTTAACGAAAGAGATAGATAAGAGTTGGCTTGCCTAGCTCCTATTAGTAGGTGCCATCACAACTCCTGAGGGTGGGAAATTGAGGTCATGACAAGTTGGTATCAGAGCACTAGGTTACATAGGTTTCGTAGCTCACGGACCAACTTGGTAGACTCGGAGGGATCGGTACGGAGACGTCTGTATTTATCTCCATAAGCTACAGAGTTAGGAAAAGTTTCACATTTGTTCTCTCTTTTTGTGCAGTTCTGTTTCTCAATGCTAATTGAATTTCTACTATCTTCTTTTGCAGATGGCAAGAACACGCGCTTCCTCATCTACTAATCAGCAGTCTGAGCCCCAGGCAGCTCCCGCTAGGGGCAGAGGACGAGGCCGTGCTAGAGGCCGAGGTAGGGGCAGAGCTCAGCCCCGAGCAACATCACCAATGGTGGAGCCTCAGGTTGACATTGACGAGGAGGTTCTGGCCGCAGCCGTAGCAACTCCGGTGGGCCCATCTCAGGTCCTAGAGGGGTTCATTGCTACCCCAGTTATTTAGGACGCTTTGGACCGGTTGGTGGGCCTCATGAAGAGTGTCAGCCGAGCAGGATTGCTTCCTATAGCACCAGCCACTTCTCAGGCTGGAGGAGGAGCCCAAACTCCTGCTTTACATACTCTGGAGTAGGTAGCCTCCCAGGGTCAGGTTCCAGTGATTCAGCCAGCTATGGCAGTTCAGCCGGGGGTAGGCTGGCGATGGCACGGCTATGTCCGTAGATGATTTGTGGAGGCTGGACAGGTTTACCAAGCTCTTCTCTACTATATTCAATGGTGCTTCTTCTGAGGAGCCCCAGGATTTCTTATATAGCTGCCATGAGGTTCTTCAGAACATGGGCGTTGTTGGGTCCAATGGAGTTGATTTTGCTGCATTTCACCTATCTGGATTCGCCAAGACTTGGTGGAGGGATTTCTGTTTAGCCAGACCGGCACGATCACCGTCTTTGACTTGGGAACATGTTTTACAGTTGTTCATGGAGAAGTTTCTCCCCGTTACTCAGAGGGATACTTATCGGAGGAAGTTTGAGCGCCTCTAGCTGGGTTCTATGACGGTCGCTCAATATGAGACCAGGTTCATTGATCTAGCTCGCCATGCTCTAGTCATACTTTCCACTGAGAGAGAGAGAGAGAGAGAGAGACAGTTTATTGATGGACTCCTCTAGCCTATACGTCTCCAGATGGCTAGAGAGGCAGGGAGTTATATCACTTTTCAGGGGGCGGCCAATATGGCCCGGAGGATCGAGATGGTATTGCCATAAGGGGTGGTCACAGAGCAGACTAGAGGCCCCGTCAGTCAGGCCGATTCAGTGGTGCTTCATCTAGAGGTAGATATTCGTATGATAGGGATCAGCCTTCTAGGCCTTTGCAGTCAGCCCTCCAGGTTTCTCAAGGTGCCCAGGTGATCGTGGTTTTCATGGGCAGCATTCTGACCAGCAATCTTACAGTGCACCATCAGCACCTATCAGTGCACCGCCACTTCAGATTTTCCAGGGCCATCTACCGAGGGATTGTTTCACTTGTGGCGACACGAGGCACATTGCTAGGTATTGGCCTCGAGCTTCGAGCAGTTCTTAGCAGTAGTGTCCCCGTCCTATGATTCAGGCACCAGATGTTCCACAGGTCATCCAGCCAGTTAAAGGCGGGGGTAGAGGTGCTAGAGGTGGAGGTAGAGGTCATAGAGGTGGAACTCAGACCGCCAGGGGTGGAGGTTAGCTAGAAGCAGATCGACCTAGGGATACAATTCAGGGTGGTGGGGCCCAACCATGTTGTTATGCTCTTCAGGCCAAGCCCGAGGCTGAGGCTTTAGATGCAGTCATCACAGGTACGGTTCTGGTTTGTGATCGAGATGATTTGGCACTATTTGATCCAGATTCTACGTATTCATATGTTTCATCTTATTTTGCACCATGCTGGGTCATGCGTAGCGATGCTTTGGCTATTCCTGTATATGTGTCTACACCGGATGGTGACTCTATCATGGTCGACCGAGTCCATCGTTCATTTGTTGTAGTGATTGGGGGTCTTGAGACCTGTGTAGACTTGTTGCTCTTAGATATGGTTGACTTAAATATCATTTTGGGTATAGACTGGTTATCACCCTATCACGGTATCTTGGACTGCCATGCCAAGACTGTGACCTTAGCGTTTCCAGATATGTCTCATTTAGAGTAGAGGGGCACTCCAGGTTATTCTACCCGCAGGGTCATTTTGTATGTGAAGGCTCGACGTATGGTCGAGAAGGGGTGTCTGGCCTATGTTTGTAATTACAGTGCTGAGGTTCCTCCTATAGATTATGTGCCTATTGTTCGGGAGTTTCTAGATGTTTTCCCTTCAGACCTACCGGGTATGCCACCCAACAGGGATATTGATTTCTGTATTGATTTGGCTCCGGGCACCAAGCCTATTTATAACCTGCCATATCGAACGGCCCCACCGGAGCTGAAGGAGTTAAAGGACCAGTTGTAGGATTTGCTAGAGAAGAGGTTCATTAGACCCAGTATTTCACCTTGGGGTGCACCAGTGTTATTTGTCAAGAAGAAGGCCGGATCGATGAGGATATGCATAGATTATCGGCAATTGAATAAGGTAACGATTAAGAATAAGTATCCACTGCCAAGGATTTATGATTTGTTCGGCCAGCTTCAGGGTGCCATGGTATTCTCCAAGATTGACTTTAGATCTGGCTACCATCAGTTGAGGATTAGGGCATCTGATGTCCCTAAGATGGCTTTCCGTACTCGGTTTGGGCATTATGAGTTCTTGGTCATGTCGTTTGGGTTTACCAATGCCCCAGCAACATTCATGGAGTTGATGAACCGAGTGTTCAGGCCATATTTGGACTTGTTCGTGATATTCTTTATTGATGATATTTTGGTGTACTCCCATAGCCAGGAGGACATGAGCAACACCTTAAAGTGGTTCTTCAGACTTTGAGGGATAGTCAGTTATATGCCAAGTTCTCCAAGTGAGAGTTCTGGCTGAGTTCAGTAGCATTTCTGGGTCACATTGTATTAGAATAGCGTATTCAGGTGGACCCAAAAAATATTGAGGCGGACAAAAACTAGCCTAGATCAGCATCATCTATAGAGATTCGAAGTTTCTTGGGATTGGCAGGCTATTGCCGTCAGTTTGTGGAGGGGTTTTCATCTATTGCAGCCCTGATGGCCAGGTTGACCCAGAAGGGCACCCAGCTCAAATGGTTGGACGAGTGTGAGGCGAGCTTTCAGAAGCTCAAGACAGCTCTAACTACGGCTCCGGTGTTAGTTTTGCCTACCGGACCCAGGCCTAATATTGTCTATTGTGATGCTTCCCATATTGGGCTTGGTGCAGTGTTGATGCAGGGTGGCAAGGTTATTACCTATGCTTCGAGATAGTTGAAGATTCATAAGAAGAACTATCTAGTGCATGATTTAGAGTTGGCAGCTATTGTTCACGCCTTGATGATTTATTGGCACTATTTGTATGGCGTGGCATATGAGGTGTTCACTGACCACAAGAGTCTTTAGTACTTGTTCAAGCAGAAGGAGTTGAATTTGAGGCAGAGGAGGTGGTTGGAGTTGTTGAAAGATTATGATGTCACCATTTTATATCATCCGAGGAAGGCCAATGTGGTGGACGATACTTTGAGTAGGAAGTCAGCCAGTATGGGCAGTCATCCTATATTTCTGTCAGTCAGAGGCCGATTGCTTTTGATGTTTCGGCCTTAGCCAATCAGTTCGTGAGATTGGATGTTTTGGATCCCAGTCGTGTGCTGGCTTGCACGGTCGCTCGCTCTCTATTATTGGAGCGAATCCGTGATTGACAGTTTGGTGATCCCCATTTATGTGTCCTCAGAGACACAGTGCAGCGTGGAGGTGTCCAGCAGGTTACCTTAGATACGGATGGGATCTTGAGATTGCAGGGGCGAGTTTGCGTGCCCAATGTGGATGGGCTTCGAGATTTGATTTTAGAGGAGGCCCATAGCTCCCGGTACTCTATTCATCCAGGCACCGCGAAGATGTATCAGGATTTTCTATGGCATTATTGGTGGCGTAGGATGAAGAAGGATATTGTTGCATATGTGGCTCGGTGTTTGAATTGTCAGCAGGTTATGTACGAGCATTATAGGCTTGGTGGTTTGTTTTAGAGGATTGAGCTTCCCGAGTGGAAGTGGGAGAGGATCACTATGGACTTCGTTACCGGACTTCCGTTGACTCAGAAGAAGTTCGATGCAGTTTAGGTCATTGTGGATAGGCTGACCAAGTTAGCGCATTTCATTCCTGCGGCAGTCTCCTATTCATCCAAGAGATTAGCTGAGATTTATATCCGGGAGATTGTTCGCCTTAATGGAATGCTGGCATCTACAATTTCGGACAGGGGTACGCAGTTTACCTTGCGCTTATGGAGAGCAGTTCAGCGAGAGTTGGGCACACGAGTTGATTTGAGCATAGAATTTCATCCCCAAATGGACGATCAGTCCGAGCGGACTATTTAGATTTTGGAGGATATGGTCCGAGCTTGTGTTATTAATTTTGGAGGTTCGTGGGATTAGCTTTTGCCTTTAGCCGAGTTCGCCTACAACAATAGCTACCAGTCGAGTATCCAAATGGCTCTTTATGAGGCTTTTTATGGTATGCGGTGTCGGTCTCCGATTGGAGGGTTTGAGCAAGGAGAGGCTCGGTTGATTGGTATAGATTTTGTTTAGGAGGCCTTGGAAAAGGTCAAGATAATTCAGGATAGGCTTCGTTCAGCTCAGTCTAGGCAAAAGAGCTATGCAGATCGTAAGGTTCGAGATGTAGCTTTCATGGTTGGTAAGCGGGTGTTGCTCCGAGTGTCGCCTATGAAGGGCGTGATGAGATTTGGGAAGAAGGGAATCTTAGCCCTAGATTCATTGGTCCATTTGAGATTCTCAATCGAGTGGGAGGGGTGGCTTATAGGCTTGCATTGCCGCCTATCTTATCAGCAGTGCATCCAGTTTTTCATGTATCTATGCTTCGGATGTATCACGGAGATCCAGCCTATGTGTTAGATTTTGGCATTGTCCAGTTGGACAAGGACTTGTCTTATGAGGAGGAGCCGGTAGCTATTCTAGACCGGCAGGTTCATCATTTGAGATCCAAGAGTTTTTCCTTCTGTTCGTGTTCAGTGGAGAGGTCAACCTCCTGAGGCATCAACCTGGGAGTCCGAGTCTGATATGCAGAGCCGTTATCCTCATCTATTTACCGACTCAGGTACTTCTTTCTCTTGTCCGTTCGAGGACGAACGATTATTTTAGAGGTGGAGAATGTGACGACCCAAAGGGGTCATCACCAATTATTTTTTTCATTTTGTGCTTCTGAGGCCTCAAAAACCTCATTTAGGGTTGCCTCAATTTGCGTGCACGGTCCGAGAGCGTAGCCGGAAAACCTAAATGTGAAATTCTACAAAACAAATTGTTAAATTTTGATACAAAGATGATTAAATTTGACTTTGGTCAAAATTTTGTGTAAACGAACCCGGACACGTGATTTGATGGTCCCGAAGGGTCCGTGGAAAAATATGGGACTCAGACCTATGCCCGGAATCAAAAACCAATGTCCCGAGCTCGAGAAATGAATTTTTTTAAAAGAAACTATTTTTCTGAAATTATTAAGAAAAATTGAAATGAAAATCGATTATATCTTGTTGGTATCAGGCCCGTATTTTGGTTTCGGGACCTGGTACAGGTCTTATATGTGATTTAAGATATTTGTGTGATGTTTGGTTGAAATCGGACGTCGTTTGACGTGTTTCGGACTACAAGTCCAAAATTTGAAAGTTTTTGAAGTTTGAAGAAAAACTATTAATTTTGAGGTTTGATTCATTGTTTTTTATATTATTTTTGAAATTTGATCGCACAGTTAAGTTTGTAGGATGTTGTTGAGTTAGTATATGTGTTTGGTTAGGAGCCCCAAGGGCTCGGGAGTGTTTCGGATTTTGGAGTGATTTCGAACTTAGGAAAAGTTGCAAAAAATGGGTTTCAGTTGTTGCAGACAATTCCTTCTTCGCGTTCGCGATGCCTCGTTGGTGTTCCCGATGCCTTGAGTTGGTCCATCATCGCGTTCATATTACCCCCTTCGCGAATGCATAGGGTTATTTGACCCAGGGGGACTTGGCCAAATTTTCCTCTTCGCGTTCACATACAGCCACTCGCGAATGTGTCGGCTTAAAAATTCCTTCACCGCATTCGCGTAAGATCCCATGCGTTCGCATAAAAAAAAATTCTGAATCCCCGGATTTTACTCTTCGCGTTCGCATCCCCTTAGCTCGCGAACGCGATGGCTTTTCCAGAGATACCCTTCGCAAACGCGACCCTCTTGTCGCAAACGCGAAGGGTAATTTTGCCAGTTAAATTATAATTCCAGAAACAGTAGCTACGGGAATGTTTCATTAAAAACTCGAACCCCTTCATCTCCAAAGCTTCTTGGAGACTTTTAGAGCATTTCTTCACCAAAGCTTCTTGGGTAAGTATTGTTTAACCTGTCTTCTTCATTTTCCATCATTGTTTATTGAAATCCTAAGCTTAAAACATGCAATTTAAGGTAGAAATTGGGGGAAATGGGTAGAGTTAGGGTTTCCTATATTTTCTTGATTTAGACATCGTTTTGGGGTCAAATTTGAAAATAAATAATATATTCGGGCTCGTGGGTAAATGGGAGATTTGTTTTTGGTCCGAACCTCGTCTTTTGACCAAGCGGGCCCGGGGGCAATTTTGGAATTTTTGGAAGGAAGCTTGGAATCTATAATTAGTCATTGGGTTTGATTTGTTTAGCATATATTGATACTATGGAATCCTTATTGTATAGATTTTATTGAGTTGGAACTGAATTTGAGAGGGAAAGCAGTTGTTGTGGATTGATTCGGTCGTGGAACTTGAGGTAAATGTTCGGTCTAACCCTAGCTTGAGGGATTAGGAGTTGAGCCATAATTGCTATTTGTTTTGTGTTGGGTAAGACGTATGGTCATGGTGACGAGTATCCATGCATCAGTGTCAAGCATGACCGTGAGTCTTAATTTTGCTAATTGTGTACCCTTGTTTGATCCTATGAAAGTTGCGATTGAATATTGATACTAGTTGTGCCAAGAAGAAGTTGAATAGGATTGGTTATAGCTGACTCTCCCTTGTCGGGATGTTTGACTTGTTTTGATTGTTCCCTTGTCGGGATTGTATTGTGTATTGTGTTGAAAATATTGGGAGCGAGTGGTACGCCTACCACATGATATATTGAAATGGGAGCGAGTGGTACGCCTACCGCACAAGATATATTGAAATAGGAGCGAGTGATACGTCTACCACATTATATATTGAAATGGGAGCGAGTGGCACGCCTATCACACATGATATATTGAAATGGGAGCGATTGTTACACCTACCACACATGATATATTGAAATGGGAGCGAGTAGTATGCATACCATACATGATACATTGAAATGGGAGCGAGTGGTATGCCTACCAAACATGATATATTGAAATGGGAGCGAGTGGTACGCCTACCACATGATATATTGAAATTGGAGCGGGTGGTGCGCCTACCATGAGATATTGAGAAATGGGATCGGGTTGCATGCCTGCAACGAGATGAGTTGAATATGAAAGTTGCCTTGTCTGTTTGTTATTGCTAGAAGTTATGCTGTAGATGTACGTACCATTATTCTTGATATTTTGTTTCTATCTGTTACCCCTAAAGCGTGCTCCCCTCCCCAGCTTTAATTGTTATGTTCTTGCTACTTTTTCATTGTACTTGTATATATAACTGCACAGGTTTATCTGGAGTCTGGTTCTAGCGCCGTCACTACCTCGTCGGGGTTAGGCCAGGCACTTACCAGCACATGGGGTTGATTGTGCTGATACTACACTGTGCGCTCTATTGCACAGATACAGGTTTCAGACAGCTGCCACAGTATCGTGAGCCTTAGCATTCAGACCAGCGAGACATCGAGGTAGCCTTGCAGGCGTCCGCATGCCCAGAGTCTCCTTTATCTTTACTTTCAGTCTGTTATCTCATTGTATTCGAGACAAAAAGTTTTCTATTTCATTCAAACGGTTGTGTTTATTACTCTTAGTAGTTTGTGAGTAACGTGACATTAGTTCTTGGGTAGGGGTTTTGATTGAATTTCCGTATTTCATTTGGTTTTATTAACTTACGTCTTCCGCTCATTTAAATTATTCCACTGTAGTTATATTATTATTGCCAAATTGCTAAAAGGAGAATTTGGTTAACGAAAGAGATAGATAAAAGTTGGTTTGCCTAGCTCTTATTAGTAGGCGCCATTACGACTCCCAAGGGTGGGAAATCCGGGTCGTGACAGTCATGATGGCACCGGACACCACTGTCAGGCAAGCCTACACCAAAAAGTTCATTAAATTTCTATTTTAGTAATTATTGAAGTTATTCCTTTCATACATTAATCAATAAATAATGAAATTCATAGAAATAAGGTGATGTCTTAAACACACGTAATATTGAACAATCTCATAACCCTTCAAGAATCTGGTGTCACAAGTTCATGAGTTATTTCTAGGAAACAATGAAATACAACAACAGTTCACAATACAAATTGGACAGAAAGTAAATATAGTAATCTGAAAGAGACTCAGCTGGCTGCGGGTCGTCTCGAGAAGTGCAGCTCACCTAAGTCTCTATATCAACCACGCTGCTATGCCCACTAGGCCAATAGAGATACATGTTCCTGTGCAAAAAAAATGCACAGCAAGTGTAGCATAAGTACGAAAATAACATGTACTCAGCAATTATCCCGTCTAATCTCAAAGAAGTATAGACGAAAGATCGACTTCCACACTTACTAGTGTTCCAATAATGATACACCAATAAAATAATAAATCAAGAATTTTATAAATATGGTTGTAACTCAATAGAATGAAGCTAGTAAAAAATCATTTTTTTAATAGGAAATTTCCAAATTCCTTTTCATCATTTATACGTTTATACCAGGCCATGGAAAAAAAAATATAAATATTTATAAATTTCGAGGCAAACAATACAATCATGCGCAAATCATGCTGAGGTCATACGGCCCGATCTAATAATATTTAAACTCTGCATTGCCAGAGGATCGAATGGCACGAACCATAGATGCATCTATTACCTCGCTCGCGAATCATACATGCGACACGATCAAAATTAAATAAACATACCAAACAGTTGATCAAGAAATTAATAAGGAATCAATTATCCAATAAAAGGCAATCTCTCTTTTTAAAAGTCAAGAAACGATGTCTAGTTTTTAGAAAATTCACTTACCCGTTCAATATGTTTTAAGCATTTCAAATTGTCAACAAGATTGCCATATTAAAAGTAAAGCATGCTTTTGGGCCCTAGAATACCCGAACTTAAGTATAATACTAGCTACACACTGACTGTCGTCATCTCGTGTGTATGTATCCCCCACACATAGAAGCACATATCTAATTAATTTACCTATGGGGACAATTACCTCTAACAAGGTTAGAAAGGAGACTTACCTTGCTCTGAAGTTCCATAACCGGCACTCCACGCCCTTCCAAAGACTCAAATCGATGCATAATGCTCCGAAACTAGCCAATAATTATGCAAAACCATTAATTTATGCTTAATTACTCATAATAATCAAATTTATAACATTTTCTAACCCCAATCGAAAAGTTGACAAAATTGCCCTCAGGCTCACTTGCCCGAATTCCAAATTTTTTGAAGATAAAGTTTATCCATGACCTCACGAATACAAGTATATAATTTATTCTCCATTCCATGACCAAAATCATGGTCAAAATCCAAAAATATCAATTTTCTAGGTTCTCCCCTCGAACCCCAAGTTCTACCAATTTTCTTGCTAAAATCTATACATAATCAATGTATTTAACTCAAAAACTAGCATAAACTACTTACCTCAAGATTGGTGGTGAAAATGACACTCCCAAGGTTCTCCACATCGGCTGCCATGGAGGAAAAATGGTGAAAATGAGCCAAACCCTCGCTTTTAAAAGAACACACTGCTAGTCCGCTTCTCGCACCTATGATCCACTTGCCGATATAGAGGCTCCGCACCTGTGGAAATTTTCATCGCAGGTGCGGTCTCAACCAACTCCCCCATGACCGCTTCTACGGTCTCGCTTCTGAGTAAGCTGCGTTGCACCTGTGCCTCTAGCCAAGCCCAGCCATTTCCACTTTTCGATATCCAAAACTATTAAATCACATCAGATTGACCTCAAATTTTGCACACAAGTCATATTGAACATGTGTATATCAATGACAAACAACTCAGAAAGTATAAATAACATCAAGGAGATTGTTTAAATGAATATTCTAAACAAATTCCAATTACGTCTTTCCAAGCCAATGATGATTCAATAAACCTTCAAGAACCTTATTATTCAAGTACTTCCACAAATCTCCCAAGTTATCAACAACACAAGTATAAAATTTAGTATCTCAAGAAGATTAGATGTAGCAATGTATTAATGATTACGTAGCAATGTATTAATGATTACGTATAGAGAGTACCAAATTAGACACATCAATATATTCTTAGAATTTCGTTTTGATCAAGTCATGAAAAGCTAAGTCTTGATTTCTAACATTTAATACTATGTTCTTAATATCCAAGAGTCAAGTAAGGTGTGAAGCAGAAAGGTCTCATAATTCTACGAACACAAATATAACATAACCTACCCCCAAGCATGGCTAAACCTGGCACATACATATACGCTCGTTACCTAATATATATATCACCCTCGCATATAGTAAACAATTTCAAATAGGAGGAAATATTCTCTCAACAAGGTTAGGCAAGATACTTACCTCAATTCGGCTAACTTAACACTTAATTTAGCCTTTATCCTTTACAAATTTGCCTCTGCTCGGGTCAATCTAGCCAATGACGACTTGAATTTATCACACAATGAAAGAGAAAACAATTTCAATTAATAAAGCTGTGAATTCTTATTAGATTTTAAAAATTCAACAAAAGTCAAACCCCGGACCCATCCGGTTAAAATCCGGGTCCAAGGGTAGGTCTTGACTATCCATAGCCTCTCGAGTCGAAATGCATGTTTTGTTTTTAAATTCGAGTCCTATTTGACTCTCAAATACCAAATTTTTTTTTAAAACTTGACAAAATACCAAAATTTTCCCCTAGATTTCTGATGAATCTGATGTTAAATCTTCTATAAAACATGAAATATAGCTAATAATTGTTAAGACGTACTTACCCAATGATTTGGTAAGAAAATCTCTTCACAAAATCGCCTATTATCGAACCTAGGATTAAAAATATATCAAAATGAAGGTAAGACTCTGAATTCTCAGCATTTAACAGTCCGCAGATGCTGCATTAGCGACATGTGCGAACCCTGAAAATGCGAATATCTTATCGCAAATGCGAACTACAAGTTTTCCCGTCAAGGTTGCATTTGTGACCCAATACTTCGCAAATGCGAAGACCAGCATTTTGCAAATCTAGTAGGATTCTTTGCAAATGTGAATTTACCCTAGCAGCCCAGACATTGCAAATGTAATGGCTGGTTCGCAAATGCGGCTATCGCATTTGCGATTAAAACATCGTAACCAGAAATCAAAGTTTATGAAAAAGCATTCTGAAACTAATTTGGAACTCACCCGAGACCCGAGGCTCCAAACCAACCATGCGCCCTGGTCCAGAAACACAACACGAACTTGTTCGTGCAATCATATTATCAAAATAACCTCTAAAACCACAAATCGGACGCCAGAACAAATGATGATCTAACTAATCTTTAAGAACTTCTAGAATCATAACCAATCGTCCGAACTTCTAGAAACAAATGGCACCAAATTTTACAAAAAAAGTTCTATATGTACTCGAAGCTTCAAAACATGCAAAACAACCTTGAAACGTCGCCTCAAGTCAAAATCAATGAACTTTGAAACTTCAACTTCTACAACCGATGCCAAAACCTATTAATTCACGTCCAATTGACCTTAAAACGTTGCACACAAGTCACATTTGCAATTAGGATCTACTCCAACTTTCAGAATTAGAATATGACCCCGATATCAAAAAGTTCACTCCTGGTCAAACTTCCCAAAAATCGAACTTTCGTCATGTCAAGGCTAACTTGATTATGGACCTTCAAATTACAATCTGGACGCACTCCTAAGTTCAAAATTACCCAATGGAGCTAACATAACTGACAAAACTCTATTTTGAAGTCAAATGCTAAAAGTCAAATTGTTCAACTCTTCAAACTTAGAGCTTAAATCTTGAAGTTTATTCTTCCAAATCGATTTTGGATAACTTGAAAACCAACACTGATGATTTATGTAAGTTATAATACATCATACATAAATACTCGAGCCCTCAAAAGACCGATAAAAGTGCAGATACTCAAAATGACCAGTCGGGTCGTTATAGAGATAGTATATCAACACCATCAAAATAACCAAAGAATAATAGCAACACCATAAGAACTAGAAAATAGATGAAAAGTAATAACAAAAACCAATGAATAAGGCCCAGTACTATGAAAAATGTAAGAATAGTGTGGACACAACAATTATCGCTAGCAGCCTAGGACAAAACATTATCAGACCAGCTTCCCACCTAGATCGAAGTAGAAAAATACTTAGCTACCTCCTAACCTACCACTCTAATACTCGACCTCCACATCTTCCTATCAAGGGTCATATCCATGGAAATCTAAAGTCAGGCCTTGTCCTGCTTGATCACTTCTCTCCAATACTTCTTAGGTGTTGACCAAATCCTAACTAAATAATATTTACGGATATTTTTAGAGTTTTCCCCACGTTTTGTTTCATTATTCTAACCGCCCATATAGTTTACGATATTATGCTTTCCTTAATTGCTTTAATTTTTTGTAACAATTCTCTTACCTATTATAATTACTATAAAAGAATTACAATTTCTTTATCTTGCCCTTTCTAATGTGCTCTTTTGTTTAGTATAATTTTATAGGCATTTTTTGTTACTTTTTTGCTTTTTTATTTATTCAAAAGCAGCTGGATATTTTTTTTTGTTTGGTTATTTTCCTTTTCTGGAGATCTAATCTTAGAGCAAAACCGAAACTGGTGCATTTTCTACACGAGAACCATTCGTCAAAAGCTTGTGAATTACAGAGATTCATGCCAACCTTGATTAATCTTTTTGCTTTCGGACATATGAATGCCCATGTTTCAGATATGAAGAAAGAAGCAAGCTTTATCTTGTGAATTGTAATTTTACAATTTGAGGAATTCTTCTTTTAGCGGGAAATCAACAAGCAACTTTTCCATTTTTATTTGAAGACAACCAATTGAATGCCACAAAAATGAAGCAATCTCAGGAAAACCAAGAAACAAGTAAAAGAACAACAATTTACATAAAAAGAATGCACTATTTTGACAACTCATATGCACAATACATAGCTTCGCGAACCCATTGGCATCATTTTGTTGCACCAGGGACAGGTGCATTTGCATGGATACCCACTTTTGTGGTTGCGGTTAAATTTATAACCCCATTGCATAAAATTTGCAAAATTTATTCATCGGAATCAAAAGTCGTTCTATGGGCATCTATGCTCCTCCTTTTAACATGTACGAACCATCTCAACCTCGCCTCCGCCATCATATTCTCCACGGGGGTGACGCCCAACTTATCTCCGAATAATTTCGTTCATAATTCTATCCAATTTAGTATGCCCGCACATCCCTCTCAACGTTTTCATCTCAGCTACATTCATCTTCTAGACTTGAGAGTTCATGACCGGCCAACACTCTGCCCCATACAACTTAGTTGGTCGAGCCACTACTTGTAGAACTTATCCTTAAGTTTCAGGGGAACATTCTTATCTCATAAAACACCAGAAGCGATCTTCCACTTCATCCACCCTGCTTCGATATGATGCATAACATCCTTATTAATCACTACATCACCTTGTACTATTTACCCAAGGTGCTTAAACTTCCTCTACTGAGAATGACTTATGTATCCAACTTCACATCTATGTCTACTTCTTAGGTAACATCACTAAAATTGCACTCCAAGTACTCCGTCTTAGTCCAGTTGAACATGAAACATTTAGACTCAAGATTTTGTCAACAAACCTACACTTTCTCACTAACACCATCCTGCGTATCGTCAATCAGAAAATTTTGATCCGCAAATAACATACACAATGGCACCTCCCCTTGAATGTGTTGCGCTAATGCCTCCATCGCCAAGGAAAATAAAAACTGGCTAAGAGTTGATTCTTTACGCAACCCCGTCAAAATTAGAAAGTGTCTTGCGTCTCCTCTTGCCGTCCTCACTTGTAACTTAGCCATATTATACATGTATTTAATCACCCTAATATAAGCTACGAGCACACCTTTAGCCTCCACACACGTCCATACAGTACCTCTCTCAAGAATTTGTCATGTGCTTTCTATAAATCAATAAACACCATATGAAAGTCCTTCTTCATTGCCCTGTACGGAACTGCCAACATCCTTACTAGATAAGTGGCTTCTATAGTCGAACTACCCACCATGATATCGATTTGGTTCTCGGAGATAGACACACGTCTCCTCAACCTCCGTTATATACAGTACCCTAAATTTTCATTGTATGACTTAGCAACTTAACACCCCTATTGTTTTTGCAATTCTAGATATCAACCTTACTCGTATACATCAAAATCTTTTTACTCCACCTCCACTTGTCGGGCATATTCTTCATCCTACAAAAGACGTTACGCAACCTAGAGAGTCATTTTAAGCCTGCCTTACCAGCACTTTTCTAGAATTTTATAGGGATTTCGTCTGGCCCTTCCTTAATTCATATCTTCTCCATATACTACCTTACTTGATGAGATGAGACACGATACATATCTTCTTTATATGTGAATCCGTGTGACTTGACTTGTTTAATCATGGATATCTTCCCTATATAAAATTGTTGAATGATTAATTGAGATTACATGCATATCTTCTCCATACACTATTGATGCAGGATTATTTGGTATTTCATGCATATCTTATCTATATGATGTATTATTAACTTAACTAAAGAATGTTATATTATCTTTGTGCAACGAGGTGTCCTTATCTATTATTTATGACTTGATATGTACTTGTGAGATTTATGAATTGAGTATGTTATTAGCGATTATCATTAATAATTCTTGCTACTATTACCTCAGCGAAATTAGTTATGACACTTTTTGAGTATATGGAATCGGTTGTACACATACTATATTTTTACGTGCAGATCTTGGAATTGAGATGTTGTGGATAACAAGAACTAGCATTTAACATGTACCTGCTTTTTCAGATATAGCTATCACTTCTCCTTCTTAGTTTTAGATTATTACTCTGTATATGTATATTTCAAATAAATGATGTATTTATTTTTGCACCTCCTTTGTAAATCTAAATCTTAGTAGGTCATGACTTGTGCTACAAATCCTTGGATTATTGTATGGAAACTCACATATTTTATTACTGGTTATTTATGATCTTTATTATAGTACTGTTGATTTTTTTGTCTTCCCTAGGGGTTGTGTGTCACGACCCAATTTCCAAACCCGGTCGTGATGGCGCCTCTCGTGAAGACAAGGCCAGCCAGACCATCTCAGAACACCAACAGTTAATCAGTTATATAACAGTTCGAATATGAATAAATCCATATAAATACAACCCAATACAGCCCGACCGGGGTGTCACAAGTCACGAGCATCTAATGAGTAGGGACAACACTATTGGGCCAACAAAGTATATATATATACAAGATAGAACTGAAATTCAAAGATGGAATACGGTGCCGCGAACGCTGGCGGTCACCTTGCTCAACTACCACAAT
>MU685693.1:0-25041 GCA_026770625.1 Nicotiana glauca
AATATTTTTACAATTGAACTTTGACCCAAATTTGTTTTGTGGAATATCCATATTTGCTTCCCATGGATTGACATAAAAAAAAAATATGAATAAACATCAGTATTTTTTTTTTACATAAAAGGAAAAGAAGCGAAGTTAATCAATGATAGAGATCCAACCAAAATGAATATAGAACGGATATATCATTGATCGAGCACCGTTGTAGTCTTGCTCATTCCATAATGATTGCGTCTTTTGAAACCAATTCAATTTGAACTTTGTCCTACTTGTAGACGTGTGATTTTTGACCCTCCCCAAGAATTTTTACAGTTTTGCATAAAATATTTAGTTTAGGCCTAATATAGCTATCTCAGCTAATTTTTACTCTTTTACTTTATTTTTACCTTAAAATAAAAAATTACAAAAAAAAAATAGTTTTATTAATGTTTTGTAGCCATTTTAAATTTGAAAAATACAAAAATAGTACTTTATATTTTTATCTTTATATAAAAAATAAAAATTACAAAAATAATTTTATTAATGTTTTGTAGTCGTTTTAAACTTGAAAAATACAAAAATAGTATTTTATATTTTTATCTTTATATAAAAAATAAAAATTACAAAAATAATTTTATTAATGTTTTGTAGTCATTTTAAACTTGAAAAATACAAAAATAATACTTTATATTTTTATCTTTATATAAAAAAACGAAAATTATAAAAAAAATAGTTTCATTAACATTTTGTAGTTACTTTAATCTTGAAAAAATATAAAAATAGTTTTGTTTTAATTGTAAGTCTTATAGTTATTTTACTTACGTAGGATTAATTAAATAATATCGTATTCTTATTCTCGGTTCCGGGCAAAGAATAATATTCGGGTTCAAACTACTCGGTTTTAGGCTTAATTTTCGGACCTAGCCCATAATAATCCGAGTCCACCACACATGGAGAACACGGACAAAATACACCCTTAACCCATGTGAGCCCCCTCATTTTGGTCTTAACATTTTTTAACACACAACCCATACATACACCATGCACACACACTACAAAACAAAAAGGGACAAAACAAAAAGGGACAACACATGCACACACGACACATGGGTTGGGGGGGGGGGTTGATTTTAAAAAAGAGAAAGCAATACACACACATGCACACACGATATTGACAAAAACCATAGAAAAGGAAAGGGGGGAAGACCACTGAAGAAAAGGAAAGAGGAAATACAATACATATACACAAAAGTAGACCACTGTAGAGGGGCTCCATTTTTTGAACGGATTTGAAAACGAGAAGACAGAAGACAAAAATACATATACACACGGACATTTTGGGACAGAGAAAAAACGTTTTTTGGAGGGCAGAGAACACTGTTCATTCATTTTCTTTCTCCAACTAAACCAAAACACAAAAAACCCTACTGCCTCACGTCTTCCTCACCAAACGACCTTCAGCTGTCCGACCAGTACCCAAACGAGCCAGTCGACCAAAAACAACCACCTTCACCTGCTCGCGCGTCCACTCCTTCAGATCGTCGTCTTCGTCGTCCTCCAACCACCCATCGACCAGCAACCAAGCGTCAGCTCCAGCCCGTCTCCCTCAACTTCCAGCTCCTCCACCATTTCCGTCTACACCACACCCCAAACAACCATTGTCGACGTCCCACACGAGCAGTCCGTCGCCGACGAACTTACCTCCATCATTGTTCGCTCCTCGCCAAACGACCCCTCTCGACGTGAACTGAAAAAAAAAAACCAGAACAAAACCTTACAAAAAACCTACTGGGCGTCCAGTCACGCCACCCACCTCGCCGGAGCAAACAGTCCAGCCCGTCGACCATAGCCATAGTCGTCTTATGCACGTCCCGTTGCCCCAACCAGTCCGCCATTTCCAGTTTTCACCCAAGCGACCAGCAGCAATGCAACAGTGAAGAATTTCGAAGTCGAGTTTCGAATTCGTCGTCGCTAGCTACTGGTCGAAGTTTCCGTCGTGCGTTGAGGTGCCGATGCAAGGTTCCGGTTTGTTGGTTCAGCTCGCTGATTATGGCTCCATTTGGTTTGACGATTGAGTCGTAAACCTCGAGCTTTGTTTATCAACATAGAGGTTCGGTTCTAACCTTTGTTTTGAATTGATATCGGTTACTATCATGTCCGAGCTTGAATAAATGTTATGTAGGTTACAGATCTAATTTAAATCTTTAGAGTTTTAGCTTTGTGCTTATGTTATTGCTATCTCAAATTGACATGCTTAGTTGTCTGCTTTTATTAGTTTTTCTCTCTTCGTTAAATTAGTTTGTTGTTTTTTCTTTAAGTTAGGGGTGTTGTTTGCCTCATTCACCAGCTTGTTTGAAATTAGTTTGAGGATTTTTTAAGTGGACTTTTGCTTATTTCCTCAAAGCTGAATTAGGTAGAGCAAAGCCAAATGGGTTGTTTCAGTACTATTAATTTCGTTTTGCTTGGAGTATGTTTAGGCCGTCGAAACGTGAGTAGTTTTTTTAATTAATTAGGATATTTTTTTTTTATTTTTAAGGACAAAAATAAGTAGCAAATCATAGTCGCATTTAGGTTTGCCTTTTAAATAAAAAAAATAAAAATGAGATGAGCCTCGCCTAATAAAAAATGCAACAAACTGCGGGGCCCTCATAAATGTATATAAAAAAAAAAATACTTGGACTTCGGGATGGGCTGTTTAGCGAATTTCACGGCCTTCCTAAAATAATAACGGATTAGTAGCTTTAGGCGTGTATTTAATAATTTTATCTCCTTAAACTCGGGTGCACATTTATGTGACCCAAATCCAAATCTCAACGAAGTCGAAATGTGTCGATAATTTCGGGTACATTGATTGTGACGTGGTTTGAGATGCATTTTCACGACGTTGCAATTCTCTTTTAAAATAATAAATAATAAAATCGGTTAATTAGCCTTTAAATAATAAATGGGATGAGCATCGCCAAATAACACGCAAATTACGGGGCCCTCAATAGATGGTTATTTTAAAAAATACTTAGTTGTCGGGACAAGCCGTTTAGCGAATTTCACGGCCTTCTCAAAATAATAACGCGTTAGTAGCTTTAGGCGCGTATTTAATAATGTTATCTCCCTAAACTCGGGTGCACATTTATGTGACCCAAATCTAAATCTCAACGGAGTCGAAATGTGTCGATAACCACGGGTACATTGATGTGACGTGGTTCGAGATACGTTTTCACAACGTTGCAATTCTTTTAAAAGATAATAATAATAAAAGCGGTTAAAAAGTTAAAATTTGCATATAAGTTAAAGCATGTTATAAATCAGATAATTAAGTCAAATACGACAGTTAAGCGACCGTGCTAGAACCACAGAACTCGGGAATGCCTAACACCTTCTCCCGGGTTAATAGAATTCCTTACCCGGATTTCTGGTACGCGGACTGTAAATAGAGTCAAACCTTTCCTCGATTCGGGATTCAACCGGTGACTTGGGACACCATAAATCTCCCAAGTGTCGACTCTGAATCTCTTAATAAATGAGTCCCGTTCGATTGTCCTTTAATTGAAAAAACTCCCTTTACCATACCCTTCGCGGGGTGCGGTAGCGCCGAAAGGAGGTGTGACACTACTAACGTGATAATGTTCTCATTCTTTAGTTTTTCATAAAAGTAACAGTATCCATTATAAAGTGACATGATTCTGAAAAAATGAGAAGTTAACAAGATTTGATACTACTGGACAAAATAATTAACTTTGCAAATTTTGACTGGTAATATTCACAAAGAAGACGATACTCAATTCAGCGGAAATAATAATATTTTACTTTGAACCATGTGCTGGAAATAATATTACTATATTAAATTAAAAACGAACTAATACTATTCCATAAAATAAATAGTACTTATTGGTACTAATGACTACTACTCCTGTAAAAAATTATGATTACATGAAGTTTATTCACTAACTATTATGAATAGGCAAAAATAAAATTAAACTACTCAATCATCTTTAACCACGGATCCATCACCGATCAAGTGGTCTATTTTCCCATCAGGGCGCTCAAAGAAGTCTGCCACATCCAAGTGGGTGATGTCAAAATCATTGTCAGAGACAAAATTGGCTTCAGGGCCTTTATTCTTTAGAGATGCTTGATAAAGCTCAACCAAATGTCTTGGTACACGACAAATATTTGCCCAATGCCCTTTTCCACCGCAACGATAGCATTCAGTTTCAGAACCATTTACTTTTGGCTTCTCATCTTTCCCCTTCCACTTTTGGTGGTTATTTCTCTTTGGGGGATGATTAACACCAAGAAAATTTCTTCCTTGTCTACGGCCACGGCCACGGCTACGTCCATGATCACGATCACGACTACGAATAGAGTCACGGCCTTTTCCACGCTTAGCATAATGGGAATACACCTCATCCACTTCATGCAATGATGTAGACCCAGTGGGTCGATTTTCGTGATTTCTCATGAGCAAGTCATTGTTTCGCTCAGTCACAAGGAGAAGAGAAATCAGCTCATAGTACTTCTTGAAATCTTTCTCTCTGTACTGCTGTTGCAGAACCATATTGGAGGCATGAAACGTTGTAAATATTTTTTCAAGCATATTATAATCACTGATAGTATCTCCACAGAGTTTCAATATAGAAGTAATTCTGAACATAGCAGAATTATATTCAGAAACAGACTTAAAGTCTTAGAGCCTCAGATGAGCCCAGTCATATCGTGCTTGTGGAAGAGTGACCAACTTTAAGTTGTCATATCTTTCTTTTAAGCCATTCCACAAAATAAGCGGATCTTTGACTGTGAGATATTCAATTTTCAACCCTTCATCAAGGTGATGGCGCAAGAAAATCAAGGCCTTAGCACAGTCTTGGGTGGATGCTTTATTTCTGTCTTTAATGGCGTCTCCAAGACCCATTGCATCTAAGTGGATTTCAGCATCCAACACCCATGTCATATAGTTCTTGCCCGAATTTTCAAGGGCAACGAACTTTCTTTTCATAATGTCAGTCATAATTAAAAAGAGGAGAAAAATTACCTTAATCTTCTCAAAGAGCTTCTTGAGACGGCAGAGTCTCGTGCTGATAGCGTGTTATAAAATAATAAAAGAACAAGAACAATATTGCAGAGAAAGAGAAAGAGAAAATTCTTATTGAATTTTGGGATGATTTACAATGGGGTAAGACCTCTCTATTTATAGGAGAAAAATAACTTAGTCACAAAGTAAAACTCTCTACAAGATAGACATTCACTCCAAATAGAATTCTATTCTTAACAGATTACTTGTACCAAGCCATGGTCAATAGTAACTATTAGTAATTAATATATTGATGTACAACATTTCTAGGCCCCGTTTGAAGAGAGTTTTAGGGGGAAAATTTGAGAAAATATTCGGAAAAGCTTATGCATGGAAAATGTATAGGTTTTTTTTTGTTGGTAATCCACTATGCAACTGCCTAGAGCTAGTTTTTATATATCAAACATAGGAAAAAATTACAACTTATAAACAAACAACAATTCCGGCGGTCTTAAGGTATAGGTTATTGTTATTTTAAGTAACTTTTTTTCCTCAATTTTTTTCTTAAGAAAAGTGCCTCAAAAATATTTTACAACCAAACGGGACTTTATAAAGGGCAAATATCGCTTTTAGCCTACGAGCGAAATTATTTATATCTGATAGCCGTAATAATATATAATAATTATATACTATTATTTTGAGAGCGCCATACAATATTTTTTTTTCTTTATAAATAGCATCTCAAGCCAACAAACTGTAGATTGGAATATGTTGGAAATGCATTTTATTGAGATTTTAGAATAAATCTAAATAAATCAGAAAAAGGGAAAGAAAAAAAGAAAAATAATACTAGTAAAAGATAAAACAATAAAGGAAAAAACAAAAGGCAGATAGAGCGGTGAATGTGGAAAAAGAAAGTATACTACTACTACTTACTCACTTGGAATTAAAATTAGGTTTTTATATCTATTTCGGGAAAGGTCTAAAAATATCACTCAACTTTAAGAAATTATCTATCCATACCATCCGTAAAAAAAAAATTTATTTCATGTTATTGCCGTTAAAGAAATAATTCGTACATGTCATTACTGACTAACGACTGTGGCATGGATGGGCCAAATAAAAATTGAGCAGTTAGTCAATAATGACATGAATGAGCCATTTCTTTGAGGACAATGACATGAAAATAGTAATTTTTTAACGTATGATACGAATAAATCATTTCTGAAAGTTAGCGGCATTTTTATCTTTTCCGTACCTATTTTGATTATGATTTGTGGGGTTTTCTTTTTTAACATTCTTTCTTGTTTTTTTCACATGAGAATATGAATACCCCATTACTTTTTTTGATTGATTCTCTCAAAGATGCTTTCCTTTTTGCTATGACTATGAGATCTCATTTGGGGTTCTGCTTTTCTTATCAAAATCTTAAAACAGTTTGGAAAAAAAAAATGAGACTTGATTTTTTGGAGCTCTGCTGACTTGATTAATGAGGTATTTCTTGAATTTTACATGTTTTTATGTAATTATTTCTCTTGTTTCAAGATTTGTTTGGGATAAAGTTTTGATCTTGTAAAATAAACAGGATGATTTTGTCAACCTAAATGTTCCTGAGCTTATTCTGTCTTTGTGACTGTTGTCTAAGCTTTTCATTTGTATTTTCTATTTAGCTCATTTAAGCTGATTATTTGGAGATTTAGGGATGTATATCTGAAGATGTTTCAGGAAGAAAAATATGAATCTTGCTTTCAAGGAAAATTAAATAAAGTTAGAGCAACAACTTCATTTCTACCTAAAAAAGTTGTGTCTTTTGAGTATTTAGGAAGACACACTTTAGATTCCTAGTAGTTTTAGTGTAAGAATATGTTCAATCACTCTTGAAAGGGGGAATTGTATTCATTTGTTTATTAGCTAATTGGCACATTTGTCTGGGCTTTGTGCTTCTCTTATTTGAGTATGTAGGTTTGTGGAGTAATGGTATTGTCATTGCTGTCAAAAAAGTTCTGAAAACAAGATAGAAGATTGACGAGGATGTGTTGCTCTAGTGGTGAGCACCCTCCACTTCCAACCAAGTTCGAGTCACCCCAAGAGCAAGGTGGGGAATTCTTGGAGGGAGGGAGCCGAGGGTCTATAGGAAACAACCTCTCTACCGTAGGGTAAGGGTAAGGTCTGCGTACACACTACCCTCCCCATACCCTACTAGTGAGATTATACTTAGTTGTTGTTGAAAAAAAAAATAGAAGATGGAGGGTGTTTAATTATTGGGGGGATTGGCATTTCAGGTCTCGTTGAAACATCTAAGACTTGATTTTCCAACAACTATTTGATTTATGTGATAAATATGCCACATAGTCATTATACAATAGAAAAGGATCAGTAAGATAATTCCTTTTTTTTTAAACACAATTGTAGGATACTAAGATGACATCAGAAAGGTTAACAGGAGAAGAATCTATTCAACAGGATTTGGAGTCTTTAAGCGTGTCGAAAAAGCTAGTTAGAAGTGTGAGCCAAAAATTGAAAAAGAAGAACCATAGAAGCGGAGCGGGAGAAGAGGATGACGACAGGGGCGTCTCCTTGAGATGTCTAACGCTATACAGAAGAGGGGGTGGTTGCAAAGTAGGTGCTGACACTGGCGATGAGTTATGGGATTCATGCGGTAGAAGAAGGTCAAATGCAAGTGAGGAAGGCAACGGCTACGTCCCAATATGTGGAAATGAAGAAACCACAGTAGATTGCTTCGCTTATGGCATGAGGGAAAAATTCTGGAGGAGGACTAATAAGAAATCTCTAGAACTTGAAGCAGCACTACAGAACAAAAGCATGAATGTGTTTTTACCGGATGACATCCTTGAAATGTGCTTATTAAGGCTTCCTTTTATTAGTGTCACCAATGCTAGGCTGGTGTGCAAGAAATGGAGAAACTGGACAATGACGCCTCGTTTCTGGCGAATGAGGCAAGAAGGTTCGTTTCAGAATCCATGGGTTTTTCTCTTTGGGGTTGTAAAAGACGGTTGTTGTTCTGCACAAATACATGCATTGGATATTTCCTTCAACCAATGGCACAAATTTAACTCTGAAATTCTGAAAGGAAGGTTTTTATTTTCTGTTGCCGGTATCCATGATGATGTTTATGTTGTTGGAGGCTGTTCTAGCCTTACTAACTTTGGGAAAGTTGATAAGACTTCATTCAAGACACATAAAAGCGTGCTCGTTTTTAGTCCCTTGATGAGAACGTGGCGTAAAGCTGCACCAATGAAGCATGCAAGATCATCCCCTATTTTAGGAGCTTATGAGATCAGTTCAGATTGTTTAATTATTAGGAATCAACAAACTCGAGGAGACAGAAGATTTTACCGTCCAAGAGTTGGTGGGGTATCTGATGTTTATGAGGATCCTCATAGACTTTCAGTTAGACGCCAATTTCAATATTCTCTGGACGAGAACGAGCTTACGTCCTTGCCAAGTGTGAAACCGTACAAGTTTGTCAAACAAAAAGGCGAACATTCAAATAAAGATCAAAGACGCTTTCTCTTGATTGCTGTAGGGGGTCTTGGATGCTGGGATGAGCCTCTGGATTCTGGGGAAATTTATGATTCCATGTCAAATAAATGGACAGAGATCCAGAGGCTGCCTGTAGATTTTGGAGTAGCTTGTTCGGGTGTTGTGTGCAATGGGATGTTTTATGTTTATTCAGAAAGTGATAAGGTAGTTGCATATGACATTGAGAAGGGCTATTGGGTTAGAATCCAAACCAGTCCATTCCCTCCCCGAGCTCATGAATACAACCCTAAACTTATATGCTGCAATGGACGGTTATTTATGCTCTCTGTCTCGTGGTGTGAAGGAGGTGGTCCGATTGGCAGGAGAAACAAAGCAGTAAGAAAGCTTTGGGAGCTTGATCTTATGTATCTCACTTGGACACAAGTTTCAACACATCCTGATGCCCCAATGGATTGGAACGCTGCGTTTATTGCTCATAAAAACTTTATATTTGGAGTTGAAATGTTCAAAATATTCGGGCAGGTGCTAGACTTCTTGACTGTTGGACAAGTATCTGGTACTGGAACAAGCTGGAGCCATATCTCAAGGAACCATCTACCCCATGAATTGGATGCTGCTTCTTGCTTGACTAAATCCATGGCAGTGCTACACTTGTGACGGATCAAAGAAGACCTATGATAACATCTGTTTCCTCAGCTTCAGATCTTCTGAACTATGTTGCTCGGACTCTCCAAAAATGTTGCTGCACCCGTGTCGGATCCTCCAAAAATGCACACTGCTACACTTGTGATGGATCAAAGAAGATCTATGATAACATCTGTTTCCTCAGCTTTAGATCTTCTGAACTATGTTGCTCGGACTCTCCAAAAATGTTGCCGCACCCGTGTCGGATCCTCCAAAAGTCAATTTTTGAAGAGTCCGAGCAACATAGCTTCTGAATGCCAACTAGTCAAAATATGTGTAGTGTTGATCATATTCTTTTGTTATGCCCAGTTTTTACCATTTGTTGGACGTTTGATGCGCGTTTAACTAATCTGTGTATTCTTGTTTATTTCATTATTATTCGAATTAGTTCTGTTGATGCAGGTCATTCATTTGTTCTGTAATTTGTTTTGAGTATAGGAATAATAAACTGTTTTTTAATGATTTAGCAGCTTTTCTTCCTTTTCAATCTTTTTTCTACATATAAATGAGAAAAAGAACTTAAAAATAATTCAAGTCAGCGAACTTCGCTGACAACTATTTTGGGACAAAAGAAGTATTTGGAATCCACTAAAGATTTTCAAGAAGGGGCGCCTTGCTGCTATGTGACCAGGAGGTCACGGGTGGAAATAGCCTCTTGCAGAAATGCGGGTAAGGTTGCGTACTGGTCCGGCCCCTCCCCGGATCCCACACGTAGCGAGAGCTTAGTGTGCTGGGCTGCCCCATAAAAGCTTCAAATCAACTAAATCAGAACATGGAGACTTGTTTTTATGGTTCATTAAAATTCGTAAAAGTTGAATAATACTAATACATTTTACGACAATAAACCTTAAAACATTTAAAGAGGACAATAATCTTCTGAAGAAAATAGAATGAATGGACATGAAAAAGAATGAACACCAGAAAGGTGGACTAGGGGAAGAAGGAAGAATACAAAACCCCTCTATAAAGAAGAAAAAAAGAAAAAGAAAAAGAAAAAGAAAAAGAAAATACTATGTACCTGCATCATACAAGTTACAACAACAAAACACTCTGATTCATCTAAGAAACTCAGCAGTGAAAATGGCCACAATTTCATCAATGGTGAAGTAAACACCTCGACAAAGATTAGCCCGTGTTTGGGAATACTCCTGAAAAGTACAGAGTTCTGTCAACATGCTTCAGCGCCCGCACAGCAATCTGTCGTGTCCTATAATCACCATGTTGTAAAGCCTCAACGAGAGCTGTGCTCACGTTCGGATCACCAGCAACTTCAAGGGCTATATCCTCTGTACGCAGTAGTCTTTCAGCTGCCCAAACTGCTCTTCTGCGTAGACTTTCAGTATGCTTCTCAAGTAATACATCATCTAACAAAGTACATACAGTTGCAAGTGATGCCTCAACAACCTTTTAATTTATGTGGTCAAGAAGTGTAACCAACTTGTCCACGGCAACAAACAACCATATATTACTGCATCCTGTCTCTATTACATTCATACTCATCAAGTACGACTACTTCAGCTTTACGTGATGCTCGCTGAAATTTTGTTAACTCAGCTAGTATCGTGTCTCTTGTTTCATCATAGTCATCAGATGTTGATGGATCAATTAGCAACCTCACCAGCATCGGGTATTTGGTCAGTAGAAGCTTGATAAGCTGCAATTCAAGCTCTGTCTTGTGAACTCCTTCAAGCTCAACTGTCCTAAGGTGATTCAATGCCACGTCTGAAAACCTTGCAAAAACTTCATCAACTTCATTAGCGGCCACAAGTTCATCCCACAGACCATAAGCCTAAGAAAGATCAAGAAGATTGAAGATCTAACGAGTACGAAAATCAGAAAGCCGTCATTACATACAACCAATTTTTAGAAGGCGGGGGCGTGAGGCGAGGAGTGATACTTGTATTATTTGTAAAATCAAGACTATGTAGTCAGATACGATACCCTCCCACAACATACAAAAAAAGAAGAAGAATAACAGAGGTATAAACGAGACACTCTACACTGTTGGAGAAAGAGTCGGAGGAAACCAAAGAAAAATGAACAGCATATGGAGGAAAAATAAATCCTACATGATAACCAAGATAGTTTCAATGAAATTTCAGACCAAGAAAAGTTATTATAAAAAACCTGAAGACGATAAATAGGAGGATTGTTCCACAGATTTGGGATCTCCATCAATCTACAACGATGCATCCAGATACTTAGACTTAATCCTTCTAAGGTCTACAGAATGATATAATGAGGAAAAGAATAATGACTGTGTTTATGAAGAGTTCCAGAAAGCATCATAAAGCATTCCAGAATGCATCCAAATAACCTGACTGTTCAACTGCTAAAGCTTTGAAAGTCGAGTCTTCATCTATAACAGAATGGAAACTCAGATAATATTTCATTTGAAAATGTTCATGAAACATAATGAAATTCCTTGCCATGAAGGAGGGAAAGCGATGCAAACTAAGAGAGCTGCACATGAAGAAACTTCAGTTGGCTGGGCAAATGAAAAAAAAAGAAAAAAAGAAAAGGATATAACGGTTGCATAGACATCTTACTGATCGACGAAAGCCAAACTTGAGATAAGTTCTTCTCCACCCAAGTATAGCAGATGCAGAAATAAAGAAGGAAACTTTCACGAAAGCACTTTACAGAGTTGACTTGGAGAGTTTGCTGTTAATTGTTGCCGTAAAATTTTTGCTATTGTGATAAGTCTTGTAGCAGTTCTTTAGAATTGGGGTTATTAGTTAGGTCATATTTATTTTCAGTAACTTTTTATTTAGTTGTTCCCTTGTCTTAAAAATGTCATCTTTAGTACCTTTTGAATCAATTTCTTGATTCACTACTACCCAGAGATAATGATCTACGAGCCATATCTATTTGTGCAGCTTCATTCCTTGCATTCCATTCTTTAATGGTATTTCGTAGAGCTATACTTGGATTCAGCTCCATGCAATTCAGATCTCTATGCGTTAAAGGGCACACAGGCTTTCTTCCACTATCCCTACATTCCTTGAACCATTTCTCAATAGCCTACCTCTCGAAAGTCATGCCATTTTCCAGGGTAAACAGGATCCTGCATTACTTGTTTTGTCAAGGAACATATAAATGCATCATAAATTGGTTAGTATGGGTGTCTAACGGGTGGGCCGGGGAGGAAAATTTAGGAACAGTACGGGTTGTGGTCAGGACCAGTTACGGGTTGGGGCTTAACGGGTTTAACGGGTTCGGGTTCATCCGGGTAAAAAATGAACCGTAAGGGTTACGGGTACAAGGGGCCGGGTTAGTGTAATCTTTAAATTTTTTTTATATTTTGTTTTTGTATAACTATTGTAAGTTATATTAATATAAAGTAAAAATCTCTATATATATAATAGGAGAGGCAAAAGAAGGATAAAATGACAAATGACATAACATTAAGTTGACACGTGTAAGTTTTTAGGACAAATCTCCAACTTTGTTGGATTTTCGAATTTTTTATTTTTTAAAAGGTAATTTTTTCAATAATGGCAGTTTTTTTTCAAAAAGATAAAACTTTATACCCGGCAGTTCCTGTCAATTAAACTGCCCAACTAAAAAAATAAAAGTATTTCGTTCTCCCACGTTTCTTTCTTCCGATTCTAATTCCAAAACTTTTAATTGGAACTTCATTTTTATACTTAATAGTTAATACTACTTAATACTTTGTACACAGATATAAGAAAATAAAGAAAAATGAAAATAAAATACCCTGAAATTAAGTACACAACTGCATAATTCCCGAACGTGGGATTCGCATAGTGTACCTTCACGTTCTCCACTTCTCCTATGTTTTCCTACACACAGTAATTATTTACGTGTTTTATTCTTCCAAATTCTTTTTTCATTTTCTTTTTACTCTGAGTAATATTTCTTGCTACACCAACCTTTGAAGTATGATTTCTAGGAGCCGAAGAGTTGGAAGAATCAGTCAAAGGTGGTTTCTCCTCCTTGGATTTAGCAACCGATCGCAATGGATATCACAGAACCTTTGATGATGATGATAATCTCTTTGAATTCGCTGCAAAAAGAAAGAAAAAAAACTAGCAGTTAGTCACAACTCACATATATACATACAGTTCAAGTCCGACAGGTATACATAAAAAGTTATTCCTTAAAAGGGGTTTCATTACATATATAGATGGAGGTACGGAACATTATATTTATTGACAGCTCTGATGTAAGAATCTTAACACCAACATATAATTAAAGACAAGTGCAGGACAAGTCGAAGACTCACAGCTCAAGTCGAACAGGTATACATAGAACATTGTTCCACAAAAGGAGTTTCATTATATATCAATGGATATATGAAACATATGAATTTGCTTCAAAAAATTGTTAATAGTTTGTTATTGAAGAACCTATATTTTTTTACTAAAGTTCAAGGTCTATTGTGCAGGAAAAGTCGGGCAAGTGCAGGGAAATCTAGAAATCTACGAACGATTGTCTTTGTCTCAACGAACTCGACTCAGGTTCCGAGTCTTTCCAACTTTTATTCAGGCGAAAGTTTTCAGGTGAACTTTTTTACTTGACTTCTTTTAATGGAAAAGAATATATACAAAAAATCTTTATTTTCTTATTATTCTCATTACCATTGTTAACTACATTCCTTTAAGGCAGATAGGGTGAATGAGAAAATTATACGCATAATTGAATTTCCGTATATGATTATTATCAGTATAGTCTTGAAATAAAATATAAAAAGTTGGAATGAAGAGTAACGTCTTTTCTACTGAGAATCTTTTGCATAATGTGTAAACTAATAAAATGATCAGGATTGTTAAGATATTAAGTTCTCAGCATAGAACTTTACATGTTAAAGATAACAAAATACGCAAGCAACTTGATTTTACTTGATTATCAAAATAACGCTTATGTATACAGTTGGACTTTGATATAACTGGCAGTACGATTTCGTAAGTTTCTTCATTTCTTCTGTTTATGTGGTTGATGATATTATGTTTCCAAAATATTAGAGAAATATCTTTAAACAGGTGGCAATTGTGAAGGATCTTTCTGTCACGTGTGCGATTCTATTCGAAGTGTTATTTGTTATTATACGCAAAATTCATACGTTTATATGCTTTGCCTAAGAAATTTTCGAGAACATTATATGCCTCTTTTGTTCACCATTCTTATATGATATTGAAAATAATTCCTCCTGCAAATACAATGGGGATATATATCACATATATAATATATCACATATATCCAAAGCAAATGACAATGAAGGAAGATACATAAAATGGAAAGTCACATCTCCAGCATCCTCTGTGCACTCATCTATGTTAATAGAAAAAGTGATTGAGGATAGAATCATAAATATCCGTTTGCGTACGATGAAATCTCTCATCAAAAGTTTGAAATAAATCAGACAAATAAATTGGTCTTCAAATATAAGTGAGTGTATCTCAAAAAAGTCAAACATAAGGACATTGATACATGCTGCAATATAAATTTTACTACTACCTGGATATAAATAACATATCAACTAAAATAGTGATAGAGTAGAAAAAATAAAGATAGTGACTTGATCATGATCAATCAGTGAATTATTATACCCTCCCCCTTAATTAGGTTTAAGCAGGTGGCGGGGACGGAATTAAGAAGAGTCGGAGAAAGCTTACCAATATCGCTCCTTTGTATAATTATAGGGAAGTCTGGAATCAAAGGAACTATAGATATATCAGGATAAAACTCTATCTTTAGTGAAAACATTCAAATACTTACAGAATATGTAATTTTGTAGTAATAGAACCTAGATAGATGATCATATTAATACAGTACAATTCATAGACTTTCCTGTACTCTTATGGGGAATGATTGCACACTAACTTAATTTTGTGCAGATGTAGCACCATTTTTATGCTGATTACTGACTATAAAAACTTAAATTACCTATAAAATTGTATTTATGTGCATGTAGCGAGTATGCGGGCTGTTACTACTCTCTTCTATCTTTTCTTGCATATGAAATAAGTCTCTCTTTTGTTCTTTTTTTTTCCTGATTTGCAGTTAAAAGATACCTAAGGTCAAGACAAATCTTATAAAATACCCCGAGGGTTGAGAGCCGATTGAACCTAACCTACATGAATTGGATGTTTAAATGAGATAAGGTTAGTAATTTGATGCATGGTGGCACTCAGTAATTTTTTTTGTCTTATTTTGTTGATTGAATTTCCTGACTTTAAATTCTATTATCTAGGTTTTGAAAGCTCGCAATGACCCTAATGATGGTAAAAGAAGGTGTAATGCATTCTGGCCCATTTTCAAGATTGTAGATAAGAGGAGTGATATGTTTATGACCTTTACTATGGATGTAATGAAATATTGTACGAGTTTTGTTTGGAACAAGATTAAGCAGATTGCAACCTGATTGAAAGATGGTAGAAGGTGTTTGGAAGCAACATCCTCTACAACTGAAAAAATATGTCAGTTTCTTATATTTAATTTTTTCCTACTTGTTGTGGTTTATGTCAGTTTCTTATATTTAATTTTTTCCTACTTGTTGTGGTTTGACATGGAGCATGGATATGAGCATCTCTTCTGCTAACATTACATACAACATCGGGATCACAACTTTGCAACTACTTGTGCATGTCGTGTTCCTAAGCTCCTCAGGAAAGTTGTAATAATATAGTGTGTACATTGTGGATGACAAGGTTGTTCAAGTGGGGTATTTTCTCATAACTCCATGTTACAAGGCCTGATTTTTCTATTTTGAAAGAATATATATTTGTCGTCTTTATGAATTTTCAAGACATTAGAAACATTTCTTTGTGGCACTTTAGCTGGTATTACAGGACTTACTTTATTGAAGTTATAAAGAATATTATTGGACTTAAAAAATAACGATATGTTTCTTTACCGTTTTTTCTTATGACTTTATTGTACGAATACCATTACATTTATATGTTCCAAAAATAATAGCATTTTCATGTTCTTATGAAAAAATATATTTACTATTCTCCGCGCAACGCGCGGGTACGAATACTAGTATAAAGAATACAATGAAGATGAGAAAAAATTGCACTTATAAATTGCAAGTGCTACATTTATTTCAAAATTCAAACTTATAAATTGAAAGGTTTACATTTAACAAGTAAATTAATGAAAAAAGAATAAATTCAAAGGCCCCATTATTAAAAAATAAAAAATAAACAAAAAAAATTAAGTTGGCCGTTATACCGGTCTGGGCCGGTCCGGTTAACCAGTTGAACAGTAAAAACCGTTGTCCGGGTTTGACCGATCCGGTTAACCGGTAGGAATTAAGTAGACGGTCCAAACCCCTACCCACCCCCTTCTACAGGTCCGGGCCGGTTCCGGTTTTAACCGGTCTGGGCCGGTCCGAAAACGGGCTGACCCGGCCTGTTAGACACACATAGTTCTCTGTGCAGTCTCTTGAGATGATAACTCTCGTCGGACGGGCTACCAGGATCATGATTCCCATCCCAGCTTTCCGCCATTAAAGCTTTGTACCTGTCATTTGTCAATGCATCTAACATAACTTCAAATCCTATCACAAAAATCTCAAACAAATGGCAGCTCACACATAAGCCGACCTCTTGAGCAAGAGTTTGCTCCCACTAATATGAAATGCTACTCACTATGTTTCATATTAGATGAGGTACTTTCCTTTTTAGTCTATTCCAAAACAAATGACACATTTCTAAATTTGGAAATAATTCAACTTTAAACTCTTTTACCCTTAATGAGAAGTTTTTATAGCAATACAAATATCATGGCCCCAGAAACTTTTTACCCCTTATGCTTTTAAGACCACAAGTTTCAAAAGTCTTCTTCTTTTTTCTTAAACTCTATGCCGAGTCAAACTACCTCATCTAATATGAAATGGAGAGAGTACTATTTCCATGATGTGATGAAAAAAGAAAAACTAAACGTGTAACAGAAGATCCCAAAAGAGAAATGACTGGGTTGGAATACAACTAGTAGCACTATAATCGTCAACAACAACCCAGTAAAATCCATATGATCCAACTACAATAACAATGATCAAAATTAACTAGTAGCCCTATAACCAAAGATCAAAATTACAATGATCCAAACAAATTACAAATAGTAAAATTAACAATTCACTAATCAAGTTCAATGACCAAAAAGAAGTCAATATAAACGAAAACTAGTTGTACCCCAGTTTCAATTGGAAAAAAGGTAACACCCTTTACTTGGGACAGTTAAAAAAACTAGAATTGAACTGGAAAAAAACATCAGTTAACCAAAAAAGCTCATACCTTTATAGATAAAGACTCTGTTAGCTCAACGGTCAAGACTATGAAATCAACTCAGCAACAAAGTCCAAAGATGAAATTGAGCAAAATTCATATTGTTCCATGAATCTTGAATTTAGGGTTTGAATGGGGCCACGTTGGAGAGGAAGAAGGAAGGGAAAGAGCTGGCAGCAGGAGTTGATGTTGATGAATGAATACAACAAACAAGTGGAAAACTACAGATTATGATTTTTTATTTGGGAAGGATATTTAAATAATTCTCTTCCATTTCCAGGTTCCAACCCCTTCCACCTGGAGTGATCAAATTAATTCTTTGCTTTACCCAAGTGCAAATATCCACTGGATAGGACTCCAATATCGACGACTGTGTTCTCTTTGGTCAGGGAAAAAAGCCTCAATTTCTTCAGTCTGAACTTTAAACAGATTTCACCAGTTCAGAAATCACTTCATGAGTCCAAAAATCCATGCGAGAAGGACATCAAGCCATCTCTTCAGCGAATATGATATCAAAAATGAAATGTACTGCAGAATAGAAGCAATTAAAATGTAGAAGTGTGGGTTCCACAACAACAACATACTTGTGCAATTCAAACAATGCATTAAAAGCTTCTGTTGTAGCACAGCTGAAGCTCAACTCGAGCTAACGAAAACCAAAATACATTCAGTTATTCTCTTCATAAACGTGCAAAGATACAACTGCCATGCTATAACAGTTTGTTCTGACAACAAGATGTTCATTTAACAGGAAAGAGTAACTGTCTATAGACTGTTAGATTCATACTGACACTGCTTTTATTGTTCTTTTTTTTTAGGATGAATAAAGATGGATAGTTTCGTTCTTGATGCGACTTGCACAAATTCAAACCCACACCATGTGCCCCATGGATTAGCAAGTCGCTTGAATTGCTTTACTACATCGATTTTTACTCACCTTCCTCTTTGGGGATGTTAGACTGATCAACCAACAGTTGCTGAAGCGCGTCTAAATCATCAGTTGCACTGCATGGAAATCAAGCTTCAATATGTGCATAAATTTTTAGAAAGAAAGAGAAATGGAACCTAATGACAAGACTAGGATGAAATCCCAGAATATCCCAATGCTCTTCATGAATCGAAACAGCATGAGCTTGATTTTTGAATCAGAAATGGATATCAAGCCAACAAAACAGGAAAAGAAATATAAATTGACAGGACATTGGCCACCTATAACTAGCTCTGCCAGTGAGATCTAGAAAGGAAAATAAGTGGGAAAAAACTGTGTCATATGATACCTGGGTTTTAAAGCAACTGCTGATATGACCGATAGTTTAAGATGGTACCTGAAATAATGTACTGAGAGAATCAGTAACGTAAAGTGTTCAATGCATAATAATGCAAGGATAAGAACTAGTTCGTATGGCAAAAGAAAACTATATCAAATCCATTCGAGGTGACAGGAAGAAAGAGAAGAAAGAGGTAACTTGATTTCAAACCAAAATTTTGTTCATGTTAACCTACCATAGCAAATAGCACAGCTATATCATTTTCACAGTAAAGAGAAAAAGCTCCTGATGCAGGAAGTGATACTAAGGAGGTGATAGTGGATTGCATGATTATATATCATTACTAGGAAACAGCATATTATTTGCTAATAAAGGCTCAACAATGGAATTTACTAGTACTAAAAGACAATAAACTTCGTAATTTAAGATAAATAAGGCAGGAGAAGTGAAACAGGAAAAACATATATTTTCTTATCTATGCATACTCTGATTGGTGCATCTCACAGAGAAGTTTTAGCCCATACAAGCAATCAGTAATGCTTGGTTTTACTCCAACGCGTTGCTGCAGCTGTTTCACAGTTACTTGAGTGGATCTATGTTACTCGGGCTCTCCGAAAATGTGGCCAGATACGTGTCGGATACTCCAAAAGTAGTGCATTTTTGGATCCGACACGGGTGCGGCTACATTTTGGAGAGTCCGCGCAACATAGGAGTGGATCCTACTTTTACGAGCTGTCTACCATCACGAACCATCTTCTCAAGCGATAACACGACAGAACGAAATTTTTCCCTAGATTTTGAACCAAATAGAAAGAGGGGAAAAAAGAATAACCCTCCTAGTTGATAATCAACATCTAGCTCCAATAACTAAATGCACAAGTAAACTGCAAAAGCAATTCACTTACTGCTCTATAACATTACAAAGGAGTACAACAAAACTCATCCCACAATTTTAAGAAAGTGAAAAAAAAAGGAAAATAATGCTACTTTTGCTAACATAATCAATTACCAACAAAAAAACAAAACAAAAAATTCGGAACGGCAATGACAAATATTTGACTTTTATAACTGAGGAAAGTTTGTGTTTGCCACTAGTTATTTTATCTCTAGTTAGAGACTTGCATATAAGTGTTTCAAATAACCTCTAGTTTAACTTAAAAGACTAATTTTTGGTATTAGAATGAAATGAGCCCGAATAGTAAAAGGATTCATATAGCCGACCCCAACTAGTTCGGATTGACATATAGTTGATTGATTGACATAACTAAAAATCATGAAATACAAAGACAAAAAAAAGGACCTACAGAGTTTGATTCATCGAAAGCAAGATAGTATGAAGAGAATCCATTTGCTTAAGCAAAACAGCTTCTTCAATGCCTTCAACACATCTCAGGGTACCATAATTCTTAGAATCTTGAAGAATCTGCATAAAAATGTAATCTTTTATAAGGGACAAAAGTAAACTATGTCAAAAGCCCTTTACTGTTAGAAGCCAGCCATTAGAACCTGGTTAAAAAAGCTGGGAAAGTTATTACCTGTAACCGCTAAATGATGGAAGAAGCATTGGTGAACTGAGAAAGCAGACGAGATTGAAGATCATTCCACGTGTCCATCTCTTCCTTCACCTTCCTGAATCTCTGCTGATACTTTTTAACTATATTTTCCATATCTCCAATTTACCTAAAGACTATCAATAGTCAAACCATTAAAAAAAGACATACATAAGCGAGATATGAGAGACAAAAAGAGATATGCGTATATGAGTTAGAGAGAGAGAGAGAGGAACTTACAACTGGAGTTGGCCAGAGACAGAAACGGTGGGCATTTGTTGGCAGCTGCGGGCCAAGTGTTAATTTGGCTGAAGCTTTTCCATTTTTGTTTTTTAGAACAGAGAAAATATGGAATTTGAATAATCCTAGGATTTAACTTATATAGATTTACTGTGTAAATTTTCTTTACACTATGAGCTCAGTGTTTGGCCAAAAAATACAAACTTTCGGTTAAATTATTAAATCTTATGTAATAAAGGGCTAAACCTAGTTAATGATAATATCTCTAGATTTAGAATTAGTTAGCATAAATAACGTGAGATAATGCTAGTGGGGAACTGAAAACAATGCACATTTAATATTCCAAAGGATTTGAGCAATAATAGAGGAGCATCAAGCAACAAAATAGCCATGAATGACATTTATGTAAATAAGGAGAATGATTCCTCCTTCAAGATGGCTGTGAGGGTGTCATCACCTGCATTATTAACAGCGTGAGTAGTACCTATTATCGGAGGAGGGCAAGGGCCATGCTGCTCGACCATAGTCGGTGTAAGGCAAGTCCTTGCGTTTTCTATGACTGTTTGTAGAGAATGTTGGTTAGCGTGTCAGTTAGCCAAGCCTCAAGGAGCTTTTTCACCGCTGGTGGCGTCTCTTCCATCATGGACGCGGAGGCTCCTTTACGATAGATTCCGTGATTTTAGCACAGTCGCTTTAATCATACTTGGCTTAATTAGATTGTTTAATTACTCATTTCATAAATTAATTATGATGGTGTTCATATCTTGAATTAACCAAATTTCAGCATCTACTTTAATACTACAAGACAAATGCATTTATGTCCATAATCATATTACAGTCCAAACACGAGAATTTAACAAATTATGCCAGATTTCATAGAGAATAGGGGCTGTCATTTCAAAGGAACATGTAAGTACAGAGAGAACTTACCAGTTCAAAGCCGAGAAAACACTAGGGAACAGACCAAATAAAGGTCTCGACTATAGCTCAGCAACGATTCCAACAGCTATCAGCAGAATTGAAGACCAAATCGGCTTGCCAAAAACCCAGAAATAATTTTTAAAAAAAAATCTCTAGAATCAAGCAGAAACAGATGCAACTTCTCCACAGCCTTTTGAAAGGAAAGTCAACCTAACTTTACTTCTTATTCTTCTTCTTCTTTAAAATTTTTTTTTTTTAAGACTGGAAATTTCAGATTCTAACTCAGTAATCCATGGATTCTCTGAAAGCGTTTTTGGCTTTTTATTTTTGCGTCAATGAGGAATGGAGAGTGAATGAGTGAGGAATCTGTATTGTGGTGTGTGAGTGAACTGTCTCTCTCCTTTTTGTATTAAAACTTTCGCCTATTCATTCTAAAGTCTTTCCTCTTTCTCTATCAATTTTTTTTTTTAAGCCTTTTGCTTTCATCTATGGCTACTAACGGTGTAGGTGGCCATTGCTACTAATCAAGTTCAAGAATTGGGAAAACCTAAAATGGCTAAAATCTATTGTCAAGATTAATATTATACTAAGCTAGCGCTAGTCCACGAATCCCAAACTTATTTTGAAAAATCTGTTTATGAAGTTTGGTTTGAGAATGAAATTGTGTTTGGACATATGTTTTCAAAACATATTTCTATCTTTATTTTGGCAAAACATGTACTCCCTCCGTTTTAATTTATGTGAACCCATTTGACTGGATACATAGTTTAAAAAAAAAAAAATTTTGAACTTGTGGTGTAAAATGAAGCACATATATTTTGTGTGACTATAAATCATTGCATAAAGTTAAATTATTTCCAAATAGGGAAATAGGTCATTCTTTTTTGCACGAACTAAAAAGGAAATAGGTTCACATAAATTGAAACGGAGTGAGCATGTAATTCCCAATTTTAAAATTTTGGCCCAAAATCAGCAATTGGGGTGATTTTAGGATTTGGGATTTGGGATTTTGTTCAAATGTGGTCAAAATTTATGGCTAAACATGAATTTTGAAAATAAATCCCAATTTTATTTTGGCAAAACTCATGGCTAAACGGGATCTAAGACATATTTTTTATGCTTGTATGATTTATATTTGATGTATATTTTTAAAATTTTCACATATGTATTTAATGTATATGTGATAAATTTTTAACATTGTTAATAAGACATATATTTGAGGTATAAATTAGGTATATATTGTATGGGTTAAAATCTGACTACACATGGATTAACACTAAAAGGAATGGTAAGAGGTCCACTAAGTTATGGTCGTACCCACAAGGTGTAATAACAAGGAGCACCTCGGCCACTGCCGAGATCGAGCCGTCAAAAAGCTCGTATGGCAAAGTAAATGTCGTGATATTGAGGGAAGTGACGTGAAGTACAATCAAGGGGTGAAGGCATTCTGTTTAAGGACCATCGGACAAAGGAGAATACTGGTAATATATATAGGAGTCAAGAAGATAAGAAAAGGGGGGCTTCTTCTCCGAGAGAGAGAGAGAGAAAAGGTAAAGAAAACCAAGAAAAGGTTTCGATAGCGAATACCAATCGTTGTAGTCACGATTATCAAATCAACGAAGCTAGATCTTATTACTGTCGATGGCATTCCATCTTTTCCATCTTTATCATCACATCACGAGATAATGTGTCAAAAATGTAAGCCTACCATTTATATTTGATATCTTATATTATCCAAGAAAGTTTATAAACTTGATTATATCTTATTCTCTTACTCAATATGCTCATATGCAGAGTTAATTATCCCCGGCTAAGATTTATCCTTTATTTTCTTCATTAATTGGTTTAGCAAAAATCTTAATATTTTTGGTCAAACAGATGACATTCCATCTTTTCCATCTTTATCATCACATCACGGGATAATCTGTCAAGAATGTAAGCCTACCATTTATATTTGATATCTTATATGATCCAAGAAAGTACCTCTTATTCAATGTGCTCAGATCTAGAGTTCATTATCCTCGACTAAAATTTATCCTCTATTTTCTTCATTAATTGGTTTAGCAAAAAGCTTAAAACTTTTTGATCAAACATATATGAAGATTATAATTTGTATATTCAAGAGATTTTTACATTCCTATACCACATAGGAAACGTTTTTACCCTACATGTTTAAGATTTGAGTAAATTACACTTAGTATACCAAATTACCAATCATATACCATACTTAATTAAGGGTCTAATTAATGGTTATTTTTACTCCTTAATTAATGGTATCCATATCTAATTAATGGGCAACTTTTACTCTTTAATTAAATATATCCATATATCTCACGTTTTTCTCTCCTTACCCCTCACCCCCTCACCCGCGTTTTTACCCATACCCCAAGAAATATTTTTGACATCGTCTTGGTGTTTCGTAATGAAAATTAATATCTATCTTTCCTGCTATCCATGTTGGCATTAGTAATTAATTTATTCGGAGGTGCATTTAAGCTGACAATACAAACCTGGAGTAACAGAACTACTTCGGAGAAAATATCACCCATGGGAAGAAGTTTCTTAATTACTTATGTACTTATGTTAAAAGGTAAATTGGAGAATACGTCAATATCCTGTTAGCATGATATTGAAGATATGGTAATTCACACTTGGAACACATATTTTGAAGGCAAACGGGAGTAGTTTTGATCACTAGCTTCAATTCTTCTACATTGGTAGCGGTTGCAAGTTTCCAAGGATTCTGCTGCTATTGTGATTATACTCGTTGACCACATTAATCTACAATTCATCTACAGAAAATAATGCATCTATAATTAGAATACAAATAATATATAATTTATCTACAAATTGGGTATATTGAATTTTAATATCCCAAATTCTCATTCGATTGTAGTTTAATTGGGATTTCGACATAATTGTAGAAGATTTGTAGAAGTTTTAGTCTTCCCAATCTACAATTTATCTACAATTTCTGTAAATCTGTTTTCTTCTTCTTCTTCGAGTTTCAATCTGAAATTCAGTCAAAACCAAGTTTAATCTTCACCAAAACCCCTCAAAATTGAGATATAAACTCCAAATCATATTCCCGATTATTTTCAACAACACTCAATCCAAACAAATAATGATTTTTGAAAACCCAAATTTGAATTCAAAGCTTTCAAGCTTTTTAATGGCTATCAATGGTGGAAAATATATGGAAGAACATATGAAGTTGAAGTTGAAGAACAAAAATCTCCTTTCCGTTTCAAAATTACGCAGCTTCCATATCTCCTTTACGTTTCAAATTTCGAATTTAATTTGGAATAAATCAATTCCAGATTTTGTGGCTGATTTTTCGCGCGCAATAAATGGGAGATTCTTCCTAATAAACGATTGGTATATAAATTGTAGTTAAAGTATTGACTGGGTTGGGCTTCTGTATTTATTTTTGAGAAGATTTCGTAACTGGGCAATGTGGAAAACAAAATTGCATATTTTAAATATTAAAATGAATATTTCAATTGTAATTTGTAGCCATGAAAAAATTACCATCTTAAGGGAGAAACTTCAATTAGGTTTACTGATTATAACTATTCTACCCATAAAGAAATAAATGATGAAACTGAAAGTACGGTAGAAGAAACCGATTTTAT
>MU685693.1:27561-37855 GCA_026770625.1 Nicotiana glauca
GACATAATTGCATTTTATGTAGAAGAATTGTAAAAGATTTAGTCGTTTTTAATTTGTGAAATCAGAAAAAAGTTTGAAACACAGTGTATAAAAAAAGCAAAGACGCTAAATTTGAAAGAAACTGACAAAGAAGATTAATATGCGTGATTTGCGTTGTGGAAGATCTGGAAGAATATTCAATTCCCCAATTTTAGCGCTCCTAAATAAGGAAGCCTATAGCTACAATGATTTCATATTTAATGCATTGTCTATATTTTGTAGAAATGCTATTAGCATGAAGGATAATATGCAAACTATGAACATATTTGGTAATATAGTTTCCTATATGGTATAGGAACGAAAATTTCCCATATTTTAACAGATGGAAGAGTTGGGTCAGGATGAGAGGCGGATTGGGTGGGGCATTTGCATCTGTATCCACTTTTTGAGTCACCTTTTAACTTATACCCGTTTTGCAAAAAAATAAAAATACAAGCGTACCCACTTTTCGTGTAACTTCAGACATACGGGCCTGAAGTAGAAAAATTTATATCTAAAGTTTGAACTTCAGAATGTTTTGCCTGAAGTGTAGCAAAACTTCAGATATTTTTGCATGAAGTTTAGCCTGACTTGAAAAGGCAATCACGCAAGTTTTTATTTGTAATTGTTGAACTTCAGCATTTTAGTAGCTGAAGCTTTGTTCTATATTTGCTAACTTCAGCATGTCTTAGCTGAAACTTTGTTTTGTATTTGCTGAACTTTAGCATCCTTAGAGCTGCGGTTCTAAATATAATGAATTTAATAAATCATGATTAGCAGCGATTGATGCGGTTCATTTCAAAGATTAAAGAATGAAAAATATTTTCGACATGAAAACAAGTTACTACTAAAAAATTAGAACCAAAAACCAATGTGCCTATAAAGCTAAAATATCTAAGAGGTTAAATTATTGTGAATAAGACCAAACTGAACATAATGTGACAAACAAATATATATGAATTATCAGGCTAGAACGCATAACAATATCTCAAGCTTCAGCATTCAAGAAACAAAGTAGGAGAAGGAGGAGGAGAAAGAGGTCTGAAGTTGTTTAAACAGTGGGTACAAGTAATTTTTTTTAAAAAGTGGGTATAAATTAAATGGGGGTGACCAAGTAGGGCACCCCGTGTAATTTTTACGATTGGGTGTGGGATTGGGCTAGTGTTTTGGGCAGTTGGGCCATTGATTTTACTTGGTCTAGTTAAGAATGTCAACAACCCAATCTTTCTTTTGTTTTAATTACTAAATTAATCACTCTAGATAAAACACCTAATTGGACCTATTTTTGCAAAATTAGCCTGTCAACTATCATTTAACCAGTTATTTAACTAAAGATGCATGTAAAGTGACTAATATATTTTTTGTTCTGATTTTCATTATATAATTAATTTCTAAAAATACAATTAAAACCTAAAATGACATGGAATTAATATTTGGGAAATTTTTATCGGTTTTCTATGATTTTAAGACATTAAATATGCACAAAAATGTAACTAAATGCAAACACAAAAATAAAGAGAGATTCCTAAAAATTCTACAAAAAAAAAATAACTAGTTTTATTTGTTTATTTATTTATTTATTTATTTTTATAGGAATATTTGCGTAGGGCAAAAATTGCGTGCTCACAACCGGCATCGCCCTTAGGGTAAGATTTTTCGATTTTCCTTTCAAATTCTGTGCTTTGTACTTCATTCTTACTTGTTGTTTGTCTTTGTTTTCAGACTGTGATTTTGGAAATCGAGAGTGCCAGCCTAGAGGAGAGGCGCAAGGCCATTTTTCAAAAGATGGAGCTGAAGTATCGTGAGTACCGCAATATGCACAATGAGATCTGCAGGCGATTTGGTGAGGGTGTCAACTTCCAGGCTCTCCGAGACGATCTGAAAAAAGAAAGATGACGAGTTGGTGAGAGTCATCAAAAAATGCAGCGTCCTCGAAGGTCCATTGAGAGATAAAGAAGAAGAGCTCGAGGTGAGCAAGGAGTTCGAGGCCCAATGTGCCAATCTCCAAGCCGAAGTGGTGTTGTTGCGAGCTGAGATTGAGGAGTGTCTAATCAAGGCGGATGCCCTCAATAGCGAGGTCGCCGAGAAGACAACAGACTTAGAGAATGCGGAGTTAGCCCGGTTGGGGGCAGCGAGGAAAATGGAGGCACTAGAGATCGTGATCCGCGTTCTTCGTTCTGAGTGGGAGAGCGCTCCAAAGACGGTCAGGCTCAGAGAGGAGTGACTTGATGAGCGAATAAGGGAGATGGAAAACGAGGTTTCAGGCCTTGGTGATCAAGTTGTTGTCTTCAAGGTCGCAAGTCATAGTTATTGGCTCAGCCGTCTTCTTCTCGCACTTCCGTTTTCCCTGATATTTCGCGAGATCTGTATGAGAAGTGGATCCACGCCGAGGCCCAACTGGATATATATTTAGAGATCTGAAGGGGACAAGGAAAGTTTTTGAGGCTGACTTCGAGGATGCTCGTGAAAAGGGACGTACAACTCGTGTTGCTTGTGGCTATGACCTCGCTACACCGAGGTCGATGATGACAACGAGATGCAGGCGTAGAACAGATTGAATATGATGCATGGTACGAGGATGAATATCCCGATGGCGATGGTGGAGAGGCAGATGGCGATGGAGATGGTGGAGAGGCGGATGGAGCTGCTAGGTTAGGCGACGATTAGTTGTTTTCCTTCTTTTTGTTTGTAGACTTTTGTGTACATATTATTGTGAGCATTTGTTCTAGCCTTTGTATAAAGAATATTCCAAGTATGAAATGCTAGTTCTGTTGCTCGTACCTTATTCTTTTCCTTTCGTTCGGGTTTGTATGCTCTTTCTTTAGTTTTGCTTTTTGGTCGTTTTAGTAAAAAAATTTGGTTTATGTGGGTTGAACGAGGTCGAAACAGAACTCCATTTTGAGCATGGCCGAGGGCCAGTAGATGTTGATTCAAACGAGGTCGAATTACAACCTATTGATTAATTCGAGCGAGGTTGACTATAACCCATAGTTAATTCGAACGAGGTCGAATGTAACATGTACTTAATTAATTCGAACGAGGTCGAAAGTAGCTTTTAATTAGTTAATTCGAACGAGGTCAAATGTAAATTTTACTTAATTACGACCGGGGGCCGAGTAGGTATTAATTTGAACGGGGTCGAATGTAACATGTACTTAGTTATTCGAACGAGGTCGAATGTAACTTTTACTTAGTTAATTCGAACGAAGTCGAATGTAACTTTTACATAGTCAATTCGAACAAGGTCGAATGTAAATTTTACTTAATTAATTCGAACAAGGTCGAATGTAACTTTTACTTAATTATGGTCGGGGGCCGAGTAGGTGTTAATTCGAACGAGGTTGAATGTAACCTGTACTTAGTTAATTCGAATGAGGCCGAATGTAATTTTTACTTAATTACGACTGGGGGCCGAGTAATTGTTAATTCGAACGAGGTCGAACGTAACATATACTTATTTAATTCAAATGAGGTATGTAACTTTTACTTAATTATGGACGGAGGCCAAGTACGTATTAATTCAAACGAGGTCGAATGTAACTTTTACTTAATTATGACTGGGGGCCGAGTAGGTGTTAATTCGAATGGGGTCGAATATAACTTGTACTTAGTTAATTCGAACGAGGTCAAATATATCTTTTACTTAATTACGATCGAGGGCTGAGTAGGTGTTAATTCGAACGAGGTCGAATGTAACATGTATTTAGTTAATTCGAATGAGGTCAAATGTAACTTTACTTTATTATAGATGGGGGCCGAGTAAGTATTGAGGCAATGTTGCTTTGGCTGTGCGTTTGGCGAAAATATGGTCAAACTTCATGCATTTGTGCTTTGTTCATATACTTGGAGAAATTTATATATTTTTCGGGCTGGAATTCCAGTCCCAGTCTATTTAGTCCCTTCATTGGTCGACCTGGAGAAGTATTAAAAGGTTGGGCAATGAACTGACCGTCCAGTGCCTCCGTTCATTCGCACTTCAACTTGAAGAGTTCCCCTTGCTACCTCGTTAAAACCCTCCTTGAGAAAATCTAATTGGGAAAAAACTCAAGTGAGGGAAAAAATAGTACGACTTAGAGAATGCTTTTTCTTAAAAGTTGAAGTACTTGATGTAGGTGTCATTCCAGTTATTTGGTAGTAGTTATCCTTCCATTGTTTCTTGTTTGAATGACTCTTTGTTTGCTTTTGCCGTGATTTTGTATGAGCCGTCCCAATTTGTTCTAGTTTGCCTTCCCGCGGGTTTTTGCTTGCTTGTGTTTTAGCTTTGAGCATGTAGTCCCTGACTTTGAGTGGTCTGACCTTTGTCTTTTTGTTATAATAGCGTTCTGCTTGTTGTTTTTGGGCGATCATCCTTATGTAGGACATATCTCTCCGTTCTTCGGTTTCATCGAGCTCTCCGACTTCAACTGGTATTACCTCATTAGTCCCATAGGCTAATAGTAGGGCGTCTCTCCCGTGCTCGTCTTTAGCGTTATTCGGTAGGCCCAAAGTACTTCTGGTAGTAACTCCGGCCATAGTCCCTTGGCGTCCTCAACCTTGTTCTTTATAATGTTCAATATTGATTTATTGGAGAATTCCTTTACCCGTTTCCTGCGGGGTGATAAGGTGTTGAGAGTATTCTTTTGATATGCCACTTCTCCAAAAATTCAGCGACCTTTTTGCCTATAAATTGGGGTCTGTTGTCGCAACTGATCTCTTTGGGGAGGCCGAAGTGGCATATGGTGTTTTTCCATATAAAGGCAATCACTTCCTGCTTGCATATCTGGGTGAATGCTCGTGCTTCTACACAGTTAGAAAAATAGTCATTTAAAACCAAAATAAATCGTATGTTACCTCGCCCCGCGGGGAGGGGGCCAACGATGTCCATTCCTCACTTGATGAATGACTGGGGGAAGTGATTGAATGGAGGTGCTCGCCCGCTTGGCGGATCATCGGGGCGTATTTTTGGCATTGCTCGCATTTTTTCATAAAGTCTGCGACCTCTTTTTTCATGGTGGGCAAGTAGTAGCCTGCCCGTATGAGACATACGACCAGAGCCCGATTGTCGGAATGAGCTCCGACAATGGCCTTAGTGGACTTCTTCAAGGACGCTCAGCGTCTGCTTCAGGACTAAGCATTTCACTAGGGGGATGCCATACGTCCTTTTGTATAGGTCGTTATAAATGATGTTGTACCTGGCTGCATGCATTCGAAGCTTCTTGGATTCATTTTTTTTATCTGGGAGTACGACATCCTACAAGTATGTGACAATATAGTTTTGCTAGTCCCAAGTTATATTTATGGTCCTTACGTCGATTTGATCTATCAATGAGTGGAGGAGGGTGACCACGCTTCTTTCTTTGGTTATGTTTTTGGTGGCTGCTACTAATTTGGCTAGACCATATGCTTTGATGTTTTGTGCTCGAGGAATCTAGTCGATCTGACATTCATCAATCTCGGCAAGAGTTTACAGATCTCGGCCTAGTATTTTTGTAACCTTTGCTCTTTGATATGGAAAGGTCCTGTGAAGTAGTTGACGACGAATTAAGAGTTGCAGCGTAGCCTGACCTGCCTCGCCCTGTACTTGAGTGCTAACCTTAATACTGCAATCACAACCTCATACTCGGCTTCGTTGTTAGTCATGTCCGGGCACCTTATGGACTAGCGAATCACTTTGCATATTGGGACTTCGAGTCCGAGTCCCAATCCAGACCCTAACACTTTAGAATTGCCGTCGGTGTACAAAATCCATAGATCTTGTGTTTGAGGAGACGCGTAGGCGGCTTTTTTCTGACTTCGGGCATTATTTTTATGATGAAGTCGGCGACGAAGTCGGCAAGGACTTGTGACATTATCGTCGTTCACAGTTGATATCTGATATCGTGCTTGCTTAATTATATGGCCCATTTGGCTAACCTGTCCGATAGCTCGAGTTTATGCAAAATACTTCTTAAGGTAAAAGTTATGACTACCAAGATGGGGTGTCACTAGAAGTATGGTCTAATCTTTTGTGAAGCTACGACTAAGGCCAGGGCTAATTTTTCGAGGCGGGATACCCCGTCTCGACGTCGATTAGTGTTTTGCTAATATAATATGGGAGATTGCATACCTTTATTTTTTCGGACCAGGACTGCACTCACAGCCACCTCGGACACAGCGAGGTAAACGACGAGGCATTCCCCAGGTTGTGGTTTTGAAAGCAGTGGGGGCGACAACAAGTAAGACTTTAACTTCTTCAGGTCTTGGGCGCACTCAGAGGTCCATTAGAGGTCGTTATACTTCTTGAGCACATCGAAGAATTTGCGGTACCTATAAGATGACCGTGATATGAACCTTAAAAGGGCGGCGATGCGGCCAGTCAACCTTTGAACCTTTTTTTTGGTGGTTAAGTGATCCGGTATCCCTTTGATGGATTTGATCTGGGTGGGGTTGACCTCGATACCTCACTGTGATACTAGGAAAACCAAGAATGTTTCTGAGGCTACACCGAATGCATACTTTTTGGGTTTTAGTTTCGTTCTATATTGCCTGAGTATGTCGAAGGTTTCTCTCAGGTGGTCGATGTGATCTTTTTTTCTTTTGGACTTGACCAGCATGTCATCTATGTATACTTCTATTGTCTTACCGAGTTAGTTCTTGAACATCTTTGTTTCCAACCTTTGGTACGATGCTCCTGTATTTTTCAGTCTGAATGGCATGACTCTGTAGCAGTACGTTCCTTGGTAGGTAATGAAAGTATTTTTTTTCCCGATCCTCCTCTTCCATGAGGATCTAATTGTAGCCTGAGTAGGCGCCCAAAAAACTCAGCAGTTCGTTCCCGGTCGTTGCATCGATGAGTTGATCAATGTAGGGTAATGGGAATGAATATTTGGGAATGCTTTATTTAAATCGGTAAAATCTACACACACTCGCCACTTCCCATTTTTCTTCTTTACCATGACCATATTGGCGACCCATTGGGGGGTATTTTGACTCTCTGATGGAGTCATTTTCCAATAACTTTTCGACTTCATCGCGTACTGCATCATTTATCACGGAGTTGAACTTACGCCTAACCTATCGGGGGGGGGGGGGGATAGAATGGGTCAACGTTTAATTTATCTTTAGCGATTTCCTTCGGGATACCTAGCATATCTGCACGGCTAAAAGCAAACAAGTCTACGTTAGTAGTTAAGAATTGAAGGAATTTACTTGGTTATTGAAGCTTGCAGCCAATGTAAGCTTTCTTGATGGGGTCATTGCCGTCTAATTAAATGGGGTCGAGGTCTTCTATGGTCTATTCCATGGTTTCTAATCTATCATGGTCTCTGATGACGTCTTCTCTCTCATCACAGCTTGACCTCGGCCTTGTTAATTGCTATGCCTCTTTTGCTTTACCCTTCATTGGTTGAGTGGTCGTATAATCCAGGGCGATGCGCCAACATTCCCGAGATGTGCGTTGTTCTCCTCGTATACTGAATATTTCCCACGGAGTTGGAAATTTGATGACTTGGTACAAGCTGGAGGGTATGACCCTCATGGCATATATCCGCGGTCGCCCTATTATTGTGTTGTATGATGTGTCTAATCCATGATGTGGAATGTGGTTTTTAGAGTGATGCCACTGGCCAGGACGGGGAGTATGATTTCTCTAAATGTTCGTTCAACTACATTGTTAAAACATGTTAGCATGATGCAACACGAAACTATCTTATCCTCGAGTTTCATTTGTGCAAGTACCCGAGGGTGGATAGTGCACGCATCGCTCCCATCCTCTACTATAATTCATCTCACATCTGTGTCTAAAATTTGTAAAGTGATAACAAGGGCATCATAGTGAGGGAAAGCCAAACCGTGGGTATCTGACTTATCGAAGATGATACTTTCTTCGAGTTTGTCATACCGTTCATGAGTGATCGACCATTTGCGCTTATGGGTTGTGGTGAACTTTACGTTGTTAATAGAACATCGTCACCGCTATCAATTATAATTTGGATGGTGCGGGTTGGTGAGGGCGGCTTCGGTGATCCCTGATGTTGTTCGCGTCCTATGGCAAAGTTGTTCCTTCCTCGATCGCTTAATAACTCCTTGAGGTGTCCTTGTCAGAGCATGTTTAAGACCTCTTATCTTAGGGTGATGCACTCCTCGATTTTGTGCTTGTTCTTGGTGGAACTCGCAGAGTGCATTTGACTTTCTGGTACTTGGATCTGACCTCATCTTTTGTGGCTATTTTACCTTTAACCTGAGCTTCTCCAACATGTAGACTATTTCTAAAGGTGACACACAAAATTGTGAGCGGATAACAAAGGGGGCATAACTCTCTCATTCTGATGAGTCCTTGTCCTTGGTTTGGATGTGCCTTCTTCATGGTGGGAAGGAGGTGCAATGGTCCCTCTAACGTATGGTAGATGTCGTTCTCGATTGGGTCGTGGAGCCACGAAGTACCTTATGTTATAGCTTCTTCGATCTTTCTTGGACTCGGCTTGTACCGAGGTCAATCGGTAAGTCGTCCCATTGAGGTCGTCCTCGTCTGCTCTAACCTCGGCATAATAGGCGTTGTGTATTGATAAGTGCATTTTACCTGATCTTAACCACATAATTTCTCTCATAAAAATATATAAATTATCATGTTTCCTCCATATTTTTAACTTTATTTTGCAGGAATAACTATAGAAGAATTATTGTGCGCAGCATGAAGAAAAATACAACAGAGAAGTGTGAAATCGAGCTACGATTCATTACTGCTGCGACAATGCACCAAGTCTCGATTTGCCATGATGAAATCTAGACTTAAAATTACAGAATTCTCATCTCTGCAATGAATCAATATCTTGATTTGCTATTGAAATCTAGCACCAAATCGAGAATTCAAATTCTCATATCTGCAAATGTAAAATCTAGATTTGTCAATGATGAAATCGACAAAATCTAAACTTAGAATGACGAGGTCATATCTGCAAATGCAAAATCTAGATTTGCCATGGAAATCTAGCACCAAATCAAGAAGTCATCATGAATTTTCTTATATAAGAAATGGTTGCCCGATCAGAAGAGGCATCACAGTAGAGAGAAAGCTTAGAGCTAGAAGTCTGAATCCAAATTCTTAATAAGCTTCTCTGTTTTATTTCTTTTACTAGTATCGAGTTATCTTCTCTTTTAAATCACAATAGTGGTTTAGTTGTTGTTTCTAAATAAATTCCAGTGTAGGAAATTACTCTAGTTCCTGCTTTTAATTAAATAGGGGGAATTATTCTTCTTGAATATTTCTTTCTATTTTCTTATTTAATGGACAAGAATATTTCCATTGTTAGTACTAATTCCAGTATGGAGTAACTTTTCTTGTGTTGGAAGAAAGACGGATCTTAATATTTCTATATAATAGTAGATATTGTTCCTCAAATTCACATGCTTGAGCTAGAACTTATTTAACTTTTATTTGCTTTTACAGTTAGACGTTATTTAATTTATTAACATCTATCTATTTTGTACTACATATTAACTGTTTATTAATTTTGTAATCGAGAGAGGCGGAAGAAATCATATAATTAAATGTAGTATTGATAAATGTTAATATTTATTCAGTAACATCTATCTCTTTTATGTTATAATTAATTTTACACTTATTTGTAATCGAGAGAGGCGAATGGTGTAATAATTAGTTATAACAAGTAGGGTAACCGAAAGGGACTTACTATCAAGTGCATGTTTTAGTTCAATCATATATTTCTGGTTCTTTAGTATTACTATTTTGAAGATTAATTTGTATAACCGAGAGGAGTGCAATTAATTATTCAACTTGAGTGATAATATATATTTGTAATCGTGAGAGGCATTTACACCTTTTTGAGAAATAGAAATTGAAGAATAATAAATTCTACTATATAATAGAAATATTAAGTGAAGTCAAGATCCCAACACCTTTTATAATATTTGTAAAAGACAAAAATATTTACTACTGCTCTATTTATGCATTTTTATTTAATTAATTTATAACTCAAATCTTTTTGATTTTCTCAAATAGTAATTAAAACAAGAAATGTCTGTAGAATAGATAAACCAATCTCTGTGGGTTCGACATCTTTCTATACTATAATTTGACAGGGTACGAGTTTAATTTATACACACGCCAGACACTCGTCATGTATCTCATCCCAAGTAGTTGGGGGATACTTCATAAGCCGACTCAATACTTTCTTGTCGCCCTTGTGTGAGCACGTGATTTTTGCTCTCACGATAATTACTCCCAAAAGTATAAAATAAAATAGTTTTGTATCGCATTTGATTTCTGTGGATTGTGTGTTATCTTTCTTTAGCATCTTGT
>MU685700.1:0-25759 GCA_026770625.1 Nicotiana glauca
CAAGCCTAATTTTCCTTAAAACTTCCGAAACCAACATTCAATCAAAAACCCGTCCAAACGATATCCGAATGACCTAAAAATTTGCAGACATATCCAAAATCACCTAAAGAAGCTACTACAACTCTCGGAATTCCATTCCGACTCTCGGATCAAAATCTCACCTATCAACCGGATTTCACCAAAATTCCAACTTCGCCAATTCAAGCTTATTTCTACACCGGACTTCCAAATTCGATTTCGATCACACTCCTAAGTCATAAATCATCCTCTGAAGCTAACCAAATCATCGGAATTCAATTCCGAGCCCTCTAACCACATAGTCAACTTCCGGTTGACTTTTCTAATACAAGCTTCCTTCTAAGAGGCTATGTGCCTTATTTTCAACCAAAACCAATTCAATTATATCCGATCAACTCTAATACTGACATTGAGACATGAAGCAACACGATAAGGGGGAAACGGGACGGTGACTCACATGACGACGGGTCGGGTCATCACAGGTTGTCAATAGTGGAATTGCTGCTCTCTTTTTCTTTCCTCTTATATTACTGAAATTTGGGATTGCGAGATAAAGAGAGACGTAGATAGAATTCTCAATTCTTTGCAACAACATCCAATCCAAACAAACAATGTCTTTTGAAAACCTAAATTCGAATTCAAAGCCTTGGCTATGGAAGAAATAATGGGATTTTGACACAGAAATCGTGGGTGTGGGAGGGAAACATGGGTGAAGGTGTAGGAATTGGAGAGAGAAATGTGGAGGGAGTGGTATTAGAAGGAATATACGGTACCATTAAATTAGGAGTGTAATTAATACCCTTAAAAACCACTAATGGTATATAATTGGTAATTAGGTATTCTAAATGTAATTATATCAAACCTTAAACATTAAGGGTAATATAGTTTCCTATATGGCATAGAATGTAAAAATTCCTATAAGGGCCAAATATACTCCTCTACTTTTGGATATTGTTTACATTTATCCTCAGTTATACTATCCGGTCAAATTTACTATCCGGCCAAATTTATCCCTACAATCAGCAAACTTTTAAAAATTATCCCTCAGCCCGTCAAATGACCTAGAATCTCCCAAATTATTTTAATTAAGTCACTATTTTTCTTCTTGATCCACTATTTTCGAAATAATTTGCCTTTACCTATTTTTTTAATTGAAAAAAAAATAAGAGAAAGAAATATTAAAATAATCAACGGTTAATAAATAAAGTATGATAAATTAAAGAATCTAAATTAGATACCTTGTCTAAATTTCAAAACTATTACGACATCCCCACATTAATGAATTCGTTGCACCAAAATTATGGAGACTTTGCAAGTATTAGTGATAGAAGTTGAAGTTCCTTGGAGACTTTATATTGTCGAATTAAACTTTGCTTTAATCAAATGCCTATGCATTGCGTACTCTTAAGCTAGTCAATCGAACTCTATGCTAATCAGACAATAACAAATATATTCAAATATACATGCATACAGGATGGTCAGCTGTATATAATACATAACAAATAGACCCACTGAATTCTATGGTGTATATATGATTGAAAAATAAATAAAATTTTATCATAAGAAGAGAAGTAGGTGCATTGAAAATTAAAAATATTCATGAATAATTTGTATAGTCTAGTACCTTCGGCATTCCTGTCAATAGTAATTTATGAAAATAATAGAGCAATAAAAATAACAAGTGATTTAAATAAAAGAAAATTAGGAAATTTTGAATTACTTAACAGTATCAAGAGGTAATTTTAAAAGTTTGTTGATGGTATGATTAAATTTGGCCGGATAATATAATGAAGGTTAAATATAGATATATTCAAAATGTAGAGGGGATATATTTGAACATTTTCCATATTTATAGTCATATTGGGAAAGTTGATAATTACATAAGTTGCCCTGGATGTGGTTTAAATTCCCAATATGCCACTTGTAACGGCTACTTACAGACATGTCAGTTGTTTAAAACTCAGTCCGCCTTTGCCGCTTGTCATAGAAAACATCAACAAACGCCAGATTGTTTCTTGCCTTTTCTCTCTCTCTCGTACCATTCACTGTGTAGACGCTCCAACGTTGTGTTAAAAAAAATGGCAGAAGAAAAGCATCAGTTCGAAATCGAGCCCGACATGGAGGTAGACGAAGGAGGAGAAGACGAAGAATGGGAAGATGATGAAGTCTTTTACGAGAGAATCGAAGCCCCAAAGTTTGTCGACTTCACCACTCCCGACCACTACCGCCCCGACGATCGTTACTGGTTTTGCCTTCGTGTTGGTATGTTAATTTTCCTTCTCTTTTATCCATAGTGTTCCCTTATTTTCTTTGCTAAAACTAAATGTTTGGTTGGTCCTTAATTGAACTCTCTCTGTTTCCAATTATGAATGCTTTTCTTATTTTTTGCATTTTACGATTAACTGCTACAATTGAGCTTCTTAATTTCTAAGATATCAGTAGCTCTGAATCTTGTCCAGATTTTGACTGCTATTGATAATCTAATCTGAAATTTTTGTACTCTGTCTTATGATGTCTTCAACCTAGGTCTAATTTTTCCAGCGAAAGTCGGATGTAAGTAGGAATTTGTGATGCTATAACTAGTCAAGATCGGATGTAAGTAGGAATTTTCCACTGAATTATTATTTGTAGAAGTTTAGTAAGTTTCTTAACACATATAGAGGGTCTGAACTAAAGATGCTGGGTTTGCCCTATGAGATTGAGAGTTACTTCTCGCCCACATGCACCATTGATGTGATCTACACATATTGCACAAGTCAGTAGAGATTGAGAGTAGGATCTTGGATTTAAGTTAGTTGATTTAGACTAGCACCGCTGACCACACCTTGGATCTCTTATGCGTGCATATCTATATATAGTTAAATTTTGCAAAAACTGTATGGACCATATTTGAGCAAAAGGTGGAGCTGCAGTCCTCACCAACTGACAACAAATTGTTATTTCAACATTAGAAAGCCTAATTTTAGTGGCACCGGGCAGTGAGGGAAGAGGGTGGAGGTGAGGGTGAGAGTTAACTGATTTCTGATTGTTGGATGAGGGATGCTAGTTAAGAGTTTCTAGAAATTTTTAGTAGTCCAAACTCCAAAAGTATTTTTTTTGAGCAGAGGGTCTTTCGGAAACCGCCTCTCTAACTCTCCAGCTAGGGTTAAGGCCTGCGTACTCACTACCCTCCCAGACCCCACCCATGGGATTATACTGGGTACGTTGTTGTTGTTGTTGTAAACTCCAAAATTATGACTTCGATTCTGTTTTCAGGCTGCGACCAAAAACATGAAGAAGAAATGGATCATGAGAAAATCTACAAGGATTTTGTTCTTCGAGTAAGTTCCTTATATGCAATTTTCCTTCTGAATGTGATGACTAATGATCTTATTGATGTTGTACTTAAATTCTAAATGCAGTGCTGTCTTCTTTCTACTCTAGGTAATGGCTGCTAGAAGTCCTAATGTAAGACTTCAGAAAGCACTACGCAGACGTGCTACAGGGTATAGTATACCAAATAGTAGTACTAAAGTTAAAGTTAATCTCGTTGCTAGCCTGTTTGACAGTTAACATGAATCTAATTTTTATGTTTCAGGAATAACATAAAATGTCCACTCACAGTGCCAGCAAAATCTTCCAAGTCTAGACTCTCAAAGTTAGCTGTTGTTTCAAACATTTCTCATAAATTGATTGAAGACAAAGAGAAGATTAGTTGTCCATCAAAGCCCACTTCTACACCAAAAATCAAAGGAAAGCTAGTTGCTGCTAAGTATCTCACTACTCCAAGGAACAAAAAATGCCTTCCAAATCCGAATTCCTTTCGTAGTGTCCAAAATCCAAAACCTGCAGCCCTAGCTGTTCCAAAGAATAGGACCATAGCAAAGGCTTTGGTCTTCCACTCCCCGAAGAAAGCCATCAGTTTAAAGAAATCAGTGGAACTACGAACTCCTTTAACTAAATTATGTCAAGGAATCAAGAAGCTAGAGATATCAGATCAAAAGAAGCGTGTATTGGGTTATTCTGAAAAATCCAAGGATATCAAATGTTATCCTGGAGATTCTTTGAGGAACAGAAACTCTCAGAAGGACGAAAGCAAGACGCCAAAGAGTACTGGAAAGTCTCAAACTCGAGTACTAAGAAAAGCCAGACCTGTACACTTAACTAGCATTCAGAACCAAGCTAAATTAGAAAAGAAGTGTCACTCCAAGAAAATAGCAGAAAATGAATGCAGCAAGCCAGGGGTTGATTTAACATCAAGAGACAGTAACGAAGAGCACGTCACTGCTTCAGAAAACCATGAAGTGAACTTGACATATGAATTGAACTATGATGCTGATCAGAGAGGTTTGGTGGGAAACGATCTTCCAAAAAGTCAACCAACAAGTGGAGAGGATCATTGTGGTGGCAATATTGAAAATGGCACAAAAGGAAATTTGGGGACTGAACTAAATAAGACGGACCACTCTATTTGTTTACAGACTTCAGAAGGGGCAGGACATCATGGTAGTGAATGCATGGACAGTGATGACAAAGAGAATGTTTCAGTTCCAGATGAGAACAGGTGTGGAACCATATTGCTTATCTTACATGTTTTAATCCAAAATCTCGCAGAGTATCTATTTTTTTACAAATCATTTGTAACTTTGGTGCTTACGTGTGTCAAATTTGACTGCAGAAGTCTCACCAACAATATAATCCAGGCTGGGGAAAATATTCTTGGTGTGCAGAAGATGCAAAAAGTCATCAAGAAGGTATTTTCTTTTTCTTTTTACTTATAGCTCTGCAGCCTTCAAGTGAGATAGTTTCTATGAATGCATGGTATTGACCACTGCCGTAATATGATTGATGTGTATAGAATGCCCAACCATCGGCCAAGAATCTAAAAGAAGGTTCGCTTTCCACAAATGCTGGTGCCTTAGGGATGAAGTCCAAGAAGCCAAAGCCTACCAATCCTAAACCTTTCAGACTAAGAACTGATGTAGGCATTCTACCCTCTGCTTTACTTGATTTTCATAATAAGTATTCTATTTTAAATGCTTATGACAGAGTAATTGATTTTCAGGAAAGGGGAATTCTTAGGGAAGCTGACCTACAGAGGAAAAAACAGGTAAGTCATATTCAGTTGATCTTTTTATTGCTGCAACTCAGGGAAACCATCTTATTTTCGAATTCTGCCACTGTGGTAACTAAATCTTTCTTGAATATGTTATTCATCCTATTTAGGGCAATGTAGAATATTCTGACAACGAAAACAGATGCACAGAAGATAATCCTGAAGGCAATGATAGAGATTCAAAGGACTTGCGAAATGATTTATCCGTAAGTGTCATGTATCTTGAGGTTTTCTTAATTTTGTTAGTATGTTTCGTTTTTGCCAGTATCAATTGGCTAGAGAGAGGTAGGAATATTTCTGAACCATGTCATATCTTGTAATATGCAGAAGGATAGTGGGATAAAAAGCCATAAGTCTTCGGACGGGAAAATGAGATTGAGGAAATCAAGTATAACACCAGAGAGATCTCATGCTACACAAATAAAAACAGCCAACTTAAGAAATGCTAAATCTCCCATGGCATCATGCTTGAGACAAGATCAGAAACTCACTGTAATACAAGAAGCATCACCTGATATTTCTAAACCAAAGAAGGTAGGGAAGCTTCATGAAAATGGTGCTACAGCCATGTCCCGAACTAAAGCCTTGACGCCTTCCAGAATGTTATCTCGTGGAAGAAGGCCTCTGACAATCCCAAAGGAGCCACACTTCCACAGCACCCACCGGCCTAAAAGTTGCACAAAAAACTTAGCAGAACAAGTGCTCTTGTAAAGTTCGAATCAAATTCAATTAATTCTTGAGTTGTTGTATGTACACTTCAAATGATTCATTTGAGTCGAAATATTTATTTTCCACCTTCTCCAGCATTACAGCTCCTATTTCACTGAAAATGTGAGGAGAAGGTTTGCAACACATATATTCTATCTGTAATTTGAATCCCAAGCCAGTGAATTGTCATCTCAGAATTCCAGAAGTTGTTAGTGAGTCCAGGAAAGAAAGAGAGTCATGTGGATAATCTCCATATATTCCCTAACAAACAAATTTCAGAGGCGTTGCCTTTTTCATTTCACCTTGAGCCAAGGGTTTATCGGAACAGCTTTTCTACCTCTACGAGGTACGGATAAGGTCTGCATACACATAACTTTCCCTAGACCCCACTTGTGGTCTGCATACACATAAGTTTTTTGTTATTGTACAAGGCCAAGGGTAAATTTGAGTTGTACCGAATGGACACAACATTCGCTTGTCCCGATTCGAGTTGTTGAACCGGAAACTTAATGGCTTGAGATGCTCCTCAGATAAAATAGGTAGTTAAAAATAAAATGAACCAAGAAGGCAAATTATGAAATTAAGCAGCTTCAACTGATTCAAAATATTTACCTTTTCAAGTAGTACTAAAGATGAATGATATCATTACTACATTTTTTCTCATCATGAAAAATCTTAGTAGGTATACTGCAAAAGCGCAACACTAGAACTTGCAACACTTGGAGTTAATTCATTAACCCTCATATAGCATTATTCTTTTCCTGAAAGTAACAATTGATGTTAATAACACAATGCCAATCTACGAGGCTCCAATGTACTCCCTCCCACCTACTTTAAATGATTTTTTTGACCTTTTTTTGTGGTCCATAATATTTGATTTTTTCAGATATCAAAAGAGAATTAACTTCTTTTTTCCAAAGTTGCCCTTGGAGCAAAGAGCCTAGGAGTAGTTTGTTATATTTCCATCGGAAAAGGGCCTAAACTGCCCTTGTACCCTTCGCCCAGTGCACAATTACCCTCCGCTAAATATTTGTCCTGTCTATGTCCCTGCCATTTGCCGATCGTGGTATTATTGCCCCTCTTGGCTAACAGAACCTTAGTTTAGTCTCCTGCCACCATTAATTACTCTCAATTAATTTTAACCAATTCTTACCAACCCCCCACCTTTTTTACCAACCCAACCTCTTTTATTTACTCCCCATCGCCTCAACTCAATTTTCCTGGCCATCTCATAAACTTTGAAATAAGTTTAGGTTTGGGGTAATTTTTCTATCATCTTTAACATCTCCACCCGTAACGAAAAGGTCCGAGTGTTCTAGTGTCTCAACTTGGTTGGGGAGAAATTGTTACTGTAGAAATGTTGTTAGCTATTTTGTTGCTTGGACTCAGTTGAATGCTATGCTGGGAGATGATTTTCCAAGTTCAATGCCGGAGGTAAGTTAATTATTAACAATTTTAATTTTTTGTGGAATCCGATTAGTTTATTGTTAAATGGAGATTTCGGGTTAATTCTTTGTGGTATTTGGTCAGGGGAAAAATGTTCTTATTGGGCATGGGAGGATGACGAGCTTCCTCCTAGAATTGCAGAACTGATCTGCAAGTTAAAGAAGGGAAAAGATAGTCTTCGACATGAAAAGAATGTTTTGCAGGGAAGGATGGTCGATCTACAAAAAATGTGGCTGAAGGAATTGAGAAGTAGAAAGAAAATGATGCTTTGAAGAAGAAAGTTGCAGGTCTTGAGAATTTGTTGGCAGTTGACGTTGGATTGATTCAAAAGTTGAAGGATAAAGTGTTCAAGCAATGCATTGTCATTAGAATGCCATGGTGTTGCTTTGTTGGTTTAATCTCAAGTTGGATAATGCAATAAAAATGGAGATATTGTGTTGTAAATATAATGTTTTGAACTTAGGCAAAACATATGTTGAGAATTTAGTTGTAATCGTTTGAATTACTTGAAGTTGTAATCTTTTGAACTACTTGAAGTTGCAATGTTACGAACTTATGTTAGGAATTTAGTTGTGATGTTTTGAATAACTTGAAGCTATTTTTTTTGCACGTATAGTGTAATGTTGAAGTGAATTTAGCTGCAATGTTTCCTTTGATAAACTTATCTAACATGTCTTTGCACCAACAAGAGTGAAAAAGAAAGTAATCACTTTGTCACATTCAAACAAACCTTTACCAAATAGGATCACATCATTTAAGTTAGATATGGTAATTCACTATTACCAAAATATAATTGTTCTTAACCATCAGGTGCTTAACCAATGACAAAAAATAAGATGTAATCAACCACGTGATAGTTAAAATAAAAAAATTGCCAGAAAGTTTAAACATCCACAAAATAACCATTAACTACTAAATTCACTTAAATAGAAATTTCAGAATTAGCTGGTGCTCATTTTCCTTTCCTTCCGATCATCTTCAGTTTTTTTTTCATCGCCTCTGTTTGCAACTGGTTGAATGTCATAGCTGCCTTCCCTTTCCAAGTGACCTTCTTTGGTGAGTAAGGCAAGTTGGTCGGCATTGATGTACCAGTGTGATCTCCCTTGAAGTAAATCCTCCTTCTCACAGTTGTACTCTGCCTAATCATTCTGTTTTGTAGCCATGTTTGTGTCTCAGAAATAATCATTGGCTTCAATGGGATCTTCTTTATTCCCAACCTCAAGACCATATGCAGCGGACTGTTATGTTCTACCTTGGCTGGAAAACACTGAATGCTGGGACTGTTGTATGGCATCTTGGTGTTTTTTTTTCATTTTGAAATGCATCAGACCCTTTTTCCCGGTAGTCGTCAGAAGCTTGACTGCATGTTGCTCTTTTCCTCACTTGTGAACACATTTCAGCATCAGGGTCCTGCCATGCCAAGATTATATATCAATTACAATAATCTAACTGAAAGCAGATAATAATTATGAAAAGCTTTACCTTGTCACATGCCCTTGCATTGTGGTTAGTTTCACCACATTTGCTACAAGTAATCTGACCTCCCTTTCTTGAAATAGTCCATGTTCCCTTTCTTTTTCTTGCCTCATCAGGTTCCCTATTTCTTTTAACCTTGGGCATGCCAACAGATTTGACAAGATCAGGTGGTTCTATGGTTTGTGAAGGAGTAACTTTCCAGAACTTTGAAGCCCTCATAGGCTTCATCTTATGTTGATATGTTTGCAAGTAAACATTCTTACTATACCATCAATTCATTTCTGTTGATATTTTAGCAAGTAAACATTCTTACTATACCACTAATTCATTTTTGTTAGAGAATCATCCTTCTTGTACATCAAATCCTTGATTGTATGAGGGCAAGAAATACCAAACAAGTCCCAAAGCCTACAAGTACATCTCTTTTGCTAGAGATTGACTGTGTGTCTATCATCACCTTCTGACACATCATATCCACCGTTACCACAAATATTATTTTACAACCGCGAGTAATTTGCATGCAATCACGATAGAGTTTCATGCTTTGTGGGCTGTAATCAACACTCTAACTGTTCAACTTAGCTTCATTAGCAACCAACAATTTTATTACTTTTACTCTAATTTCTTCCGTCATTTTGGTGATAGGCTTGCTTCTAGCCTCCAGTATTCAAGCATTGAATGACTTAGTGAAATTGTTGTCTACCATCATGTTCTTACACTGTATATCAACAGATCCTCTGCAACATCCTTAGACAAATCTCCCAATTTTGACAACTGCTCAACAGAATCTTCCCTATGACTACTCCAGACACACCACCACATTGAATTTTTTTATTTCACCACTTCTCTATTTTTACACCAATTTGCTTTAATATGTCTCATACAATATATGTGATGTGCTTCAGGCATCACAATCTTCACTGCATCTAGCAACCCCTATGATATCAAAGAACAAAATATCAAAAATTAGAGAAATTCATAAAAAGAAAAGAACAATTGAAATTCACAATGATGTAATAAAAATTACCTTCTGCATATCAGAAATAAATATCACTCCAGTACCATCTTTTAGGTCCAAAGACCTCTGCAACATCTCCATAAACATGGTCCATGTCCTGCTATTTTCTTTATCAACTACAAGCTATGCTAATAGATAAAATTGGTTAATAGTTTCTTGACCAATGACAACCAACAATTGACATCTAACCCTTCATTTCAAAAAAGTCCCATCTAACCCAATAAATGGCCTCAAACCATTTTTCCAACCTTGCTTCAAGACATAAAAATATATATACATTCTAAGAAATCTTCTTTTCCTTCCAACAATGCCTCTTTTGATATATTTAATTATGAAAACATCACTATCATGATTACTTTCCCTAATTTCTTGGGAATATGCTTCAAGCTTCTTGTAATCATCAACAAAATTGCCCTCTAGTTTTTGCAAAGCCAATCTTTTAGACCTCTTCAACTTTCATTTGGAGAGATTTAACATGTAATTATCCTCCGGTTCCCCTTTCATCTCATTCACCTTAAATATTGGGTTGTTTAGGATTTCCTTTTAAAAGTAACGAGCCAATATAGAAACACCAGCTCTCTTGTTCACGAAAATCATCCTCATAGGTATGGTTTGGGTTTAAGGTCTCGATTTTAGACCCATGACTACTCCCATCTCTGGAGATAAGACAAACAAATGGGCAACCACCCTGACATGTATACCTGGATCTAGTTGTGTCACTTTTCTTAACTACCAAAGCTTTCTTATTCGCAACAAAATAGAAATGGATGACCTATCTTGCTTCATGTATATCCTTAAAGGTCACATCTAAGTATATATCCATATAATTTTTCGATTTCGTACCTAGATTTTTCCTCCTCTTTTGGTTAAATATTTCAAGCTCCTCAGAATTATATTCATCATAGTCAGATACAGCAAACTGAAATAAATCAGCACTTTCTTCACCCTTAATAGCAACTTCTACTTGGGTTTTCTGAATATCCCTCTTCCGGCCTATGTTATATCATAATTTTCAATATGTTTTATGATATTTAAAGCAACTGCAGTAAGCTCAAGGTCATACCTATTTACTGCAAAGAAATCTATAACCTTGAATTGAGAAGAAATGAGAACCTGAAGTGCCCTAATTTCATTATAATACTTGCCGAATGAGCCTTTCACTAAAAGTTGTTTAACTTCATTAACCCTTAAATTGATGAACTCTTCACTAATGTCTTTAACAGACAATAAATTTGGATTAAAATTATTTTATTTGTCCACCAGAGAACCACTATAAAGTAACTGAGGTAAAGAGGCCCAATGACCCCAGCATTGAAAATAATATTTACTTTATCAATCATCCTTGAAAGTAGGGGTGGGAATCGGTCGGTTCAGTCCACTTATGAATATTATCGATTTTGCCTATCGGTTATTGATTTATAAATATGATAAAATAATAACCAAACCGATAAGATATTGGTTATCGGTTATCGATCATTATCGGTTTAACCGATAAGATAAAACAACTAAAATATTTTTGCAGTGTATAAAATTATTTTGCAATGTACCGAGTTAAAACAGTTTCACAATGTATCGAACTAAAACAATTTCACAATATTGGTATAAAACTATTTTGCTAAAACAGTTTTATACAATAGCTTTTTTGTAATTGAGAAGCGAGAACAGTTCCACAAATAGAACAGTTATATAAAACAATTCTAAAAAAAAATTAAGAACAGTTCTCAGTTCTGAAAAAAATTCTACAACATAAAACAATAGAAACAGTTAACAAAAGCTACAACAATAGAAACAATAGAACTAATAGTTCTACTAACATAGAACTAGTAGTTCTGCTAACAATAGAATAATAGAACTAAATCTGTAACTATAGAACAAAGTTCAACACTAATAGTTCAACATTAATAGTTCAACACTTCAACTAATAGTTCAACACTACAAACAATCCAAAGTAATAGTTCAATCATTTGAATTAGAAGCTCCACTTTTACCAATCACCTTATCAATCATGATATTTTCAGCCATGTGTTTGTGTCACTGTGAGTTTGAATTTAAAAGAAATCAAGCAGCGAGGCAAAAAAATCTTAAAATGAGACATATAAAAATTCGAGTAGTGAATTTAAATTCTTAAAGCTGATTCTACTTTCTCTTTGATTTCATTCATAAACCGAGTAGACATCATAGAGTTCCCAGGTTGTTTTCCAAGCTCAGGACTACAAGCGAACTTCTAATTATCGACATATAGTTTATTGTGGTTTCTTTACCTTTTCTACAATATTATAGGAACTTAGAAAAAATCTGGATCTTTAGGAGTAACAATACGAAGAGTGATTAAATAAAGAAAATCTCATAAATGCCTATTTCCTTACATATTTATTTTCATCAAACCAAGTAAGTATTAATTTCTTTCCTTCTCGCTTCTTGTTTATATTTCCTTAAATTCTTTCGTTTCTTTTTCTTTTTCCGCAAAAGAATTGAAAATTAAAAATACTGAATAATTTAACCCGACTAGATCCAGAACCAGTCACACAAACATATACCAGAGAATTCAAAAAGAACATGTAGAACTATACTATTGAACTAGATTCCAAAAAAATTCGCAAAGATGGCTTCTTATCAACAAGGTTGGCAACCGGAGATGAAGATGAAGCAACTAAAAACTTACACGAAGAATCAAGATGAAGCTGAAGAATGCGGCTGGAAAATGCGACTGAAGAGTGAAGTGAAGATTCGACTGAAGAATCTGATTTCTAAACTTTGGACACTAATAGGGAATAGGGAAATCAAAGAGTGAACTATGAAACCCTAGTATGTATATACTTATGGGAAAACTAGTAAATTCGTTAATTCTTATTAGGTTATCAATTTTACCCAATAACAGAATTGCCAAACCGAGCCCGAACCGATAACCCAATAATTTTTTTAAATCGTTACCAAACCGTTAATACAATAACCCAATACCGTAACTCAATAAATAATTAACGGTTCGGATTATCGATTTGACCCAATATATGCGCAACTCTACTTGAAAGAAGCGCATGCAAAAAAAAAAGATAAACAAATACAAATGAACCACATTAGCTATCGACAAATGACAAAAGAAAATGACTAAAAAAATCATAAAAGTAAGAGACTAAACCGAGACCGACTAAACCCTAACATAACCATACAAAGTCACAAATTAACATAATAAACTATTATTTTCACACGGTTATTGTACCAGAAATTAAAAAAAAAGAACAAGACTTTTCAGAACCCTAAACCCCACGGAGAATAAAAGGGTTTCAAAATTAAAAATGGAATTATGAAAGCTACTAACCTTGATGTTGTAACTGAATCTCAAACATCAATTTTCAACCAATCTCCTCCTCACAATTATGCCCAGTATTGAAAATACTAGTTAAAGTGTGGTGAAATTAGGAGAGAGCCGATTTTTTTTGTCTAAGAATAATAAAGGGGAAAATAGGTATTTAAGAATGGGGTTGGGTAAAAAGGGAGGGGTGGGGTTAGTAAAAAGGGGGGGAGGGGAATTAATTACGTCATATAATTAAGACACGTGACACAATATTATACTAAGTGTTTAACCAAAAATCGGGATTTCGATCAAAGCTTATTTTAAGAAAAACTCGGGTTACTGATAATCAAATAAAAATAGGAATAAACGATGTAAAAGATAGTTGAGTAGAAAGCAGAATAAATCAATATATTCCAATAGTATTTCGTCTCGTTACAAATGATCTGTCTTCCCCTTTTATAGCTATTTCTAGGTGATACGTTTTGTTTCTGTCATAATAAGGCCATTATAGACAATTAATGACCTTTAATGCAACGTTATAATTGGTAATCATTATAATTCAATACAGATTCTCTAACGTTTTCCATAATTAATGCCTATTAATTACTAACAATACGTATCTGTACCCTTTTTTGCTATTAGGTTCATTCTCTTATCCTGACTTTTGAACATAAAGAGGTCCGAGCATCGAATCTCTTGAATCTCTGCCCGTGTCTGTTGTAACTCGTGCCTCTTTAACTATTCTTTGCTGATTGTCATTCTTTGACCAGTCTACGTGTCGTGACATGTCACTTTTCAATCAATTCTATAGATGAACTCAATTTTTCCCAATACAGATAGTCCCCTGACTTGCCATTTATTCATCAATAGAATATTTAGGAAGTGGATTTTATTAAAGCGAGAATATTTACCGCCATTAATTCTCCTCTGGAACTGACGCTTCATTTGTCACTTCTATTTAATGTTCGCTACACGTGGCATCTTCTAGTTGGTTCTGCGATTTTTCAGTATTTTTTAAGGATTTTTTACGGCTTCACCAATTATGAAACGACAGTTATCATTATGACGTTTCCATCATTACACATTTTCCTTTGACGGTTTCTTCTAAGTATAAATATAATTTTCACTTTTGTCTTTCTCACAAAAAGTTTTTAGAATATTCAATTCTTGTTTTCTTCTTCCTCGTACTATTATGTCTTCGTCAAACCCTAACCCTTGGACAGTCCCCATAGTTGATAACCTCCCTCTTGCTCTTGTTAGAAGTGGAAGAAGGATAGACATCGTAGTTTAGGGTCTTCATCTTCACGAGGCCCTTATCTTCCTTCGACAAGTTCCACTCCGCTTCTAGAACCAGAGGTTCTCTTTATCAAAGGTCTTCATCTAGAGGTAAAGAACCCACTGAACCTCTTCGTGAACCTTTGGTAGATGAGATTGTTCCTACTGAACTATCTTTTTACAATGACAGAGAATCCATCAGAAACCAAGTTTCTTCTATGTCTATATTAGAACGTGTTGACATTTATCCGACTCAGATTTTTCTGAATGTTTAATTTCTGTAGTCTGCAGAGACTATCATTGGAGTCATGATTTCCCCATCATAATCCCCAACACAAACCAAAGAATCACTTCTTATTTGACTGGGTTTTCTTTAGTATATACATATCCTTTCATATTAAATTTCAAACCTCCTGTCGATCCTGTAATCATTGAATTATGTTGATTTTTTGATGTCTATTTAGGACAAATTGGCCCTATCATGTGGAAGGTTGTTGCTTGTTTGAGGCATTTGGCCAACATAGCTGGTGTGCCTTTTACTTTCTCCCACTTAATTCATCTATATTCTCCCAAACTCTTCCGTCAAGGAATTTTTACTTTAGCTGCGAGAAGCAAAAGAGTTCTGGTTAGCCCAGAGGATGATAAAGACCGTGGCTGGTACGCCAGGTTTGTTGCTGCCCCCACTATTGGTTTAGTAGGTGATGAAAATCTTCCATTCCCTGAGAAATGGAATTTTGCACGTGAGGTTTTTTATAACTTTTTCGTGCTACTTTTCTTAATTTTGATGATTTTCATTTCAACTTTTCTCCTTTTTCTTTTTTAGCAACCATGGGAATTATTGATGAGATTCCCAATTTTCGTAGTTGGGTAGGAAAGTTGTTAAATGTTTCTCCGATGGAAGGTAGATCTTGGAAAAACCTTACTCATCTGTTTGATTTGAAAGTGAAAACTCATGGTAAGAGTTTTTTTTATCCTTTGTAAATTTATTCACTTCTTTCTTCAGAAATTATTTTGATCCTTCTTTTTGTCAGGATTTCCCATTTGAGGCATAAGTGCTGAGTCCGTCGTAGCTTCCAGAATTTCTTTGGAAAGGACCCAAGAGATAATCTCAGGTTCTTCATCGAAAAGGAAAGCTACTGCTGAACAAGACTCTAAAGAAGAGGAAGAGCAAGATGGTGGATCTTTGATAAGGAGGCCACAAGCTAGAAGACACATTATTTCACATGATAAAGCATCTCCCCCTCATTATGTTCCTCTTGCCGAGCATGTTGAAGCTGCCTTGGTGATTTTTGATGATGATACTCTTGCAGTTGCTCGTGATAATACTCTTGCGGCTGCTCGTGATGACATCGCTCAGCTTTTTGCTCGTGGCTTTGATAATGAAATTTTTGGCCCAATTTCTGATGAAGCGCCCCTTGCCTCATTTTCCATGACTGCTCCTATGACACTTTCTTTGCCAGTCGTGACTGTTGTCGTCGCTGTTCCTCCCCAGGCTGTTTTGACTCCTTCTACAGCTCCTCCTACAATTGCCCGTCATACTGAGGTTGGTTCCTAAAGTAGAGGTAAAGCTATGAGGCAAGTTACCATCGAGGTTCCTGTCGATGGTAACCTTTTGAGAAAATCAGGTCGGGCTGATATGTGGTTGAAACCTTTGATTGGTCCAGTTGAGAAAGCCAAGCTTGAGAGTCATAACTCTCTGACTTGGATGAACGACAATTGTTTTTAAAGGTATTCTTTTTTTTGAACTTTACATCATTCTTTTTTATTTAAGGTTCTTACCCCCTTTTTTTAGATCAATCTAGTCTGCACGGAGATAATGAAGAGGGTTTCCTACATAGAGCAATTAATGTACGACTATCAAGTTGAGGTGAACAACTGGAGGGAACAATATGAAAGTCTCCAAATTGACATGGAAGTGTTAGAAGAGAGTAAGCGTACCTTGGAGCAGCAACTGAAGGTTTTAAGCTCATAATTAACAGTCGAGAAAGCATGTTCAAGTCATGCTGATAAATACAAGAATCTCCTTGAAACATCTTTCTCCGAGCAGCTTTCCAAAGCCAATGAAGAAATTAAAGAACTGAAGGCTCTGTTGAATAAGAAATAAGCTTATGCCGGTGAACTTGTGCAAACACTTTCTCAGACTCAGGAAGATCTTCGTGAGTCTTTCACCAGGGTTAGCTTTTTAGAGAGTGCACTCGCGCCTTTGCAGGCCTCTTATGATTTTGTCCTAGCTGAAAATGAAAAACTTAAAGACGAGATTGATCAATGAGAGAAAGATTATGAGATTCTTGAGGACAATACTGCAATTGAAGTGAGTTGGGCAATTTTAAACACGCGCCATGATACCGAGATGGAAGTTAGCCAAGAGGGCTTTAATTTGGATGCTGAGTTAGCCAAAATAAAAGAGACTATCGAAAAAACTAGCAAAACCAAGAATTTCCCTCTCCTATGGCTGATATTCCCGAGCACACTGAAGATGATATGGGTACGGTGGATGCTCCAACTCTTTCAAGCCATCCCGAACCTTCTGTTGCTTCTGACCCTGTTTTAGATTCTACTTCAACCCCTCAGTGAAAAGTTTATGATGTGTTACTTCTCCTTTTTTTGTGGAATGTGGTTGTAACCCTCGGTACCATTTAGGGGTTTAGACTTTTAGAAACGATAAGTCCCAGACCTTTTCGGGGCGTTTTTTGTATAAATGACAAAATGACTAAGTTCATACTTAGTCTACCTCTTTTAATATTTAAGAAGTTTTTTCCTGTTTAAACTTAGTTAATTTGAGCTTTTATTTTGCTCGACTTTGCCTTTTATATTTAAGGACTTGTTAATTAATTGGTGGGTTTCTGTTTTACCCTTTTTTTTGTATTTATGTTTCATAAAATGCTTTATTAACTTCGTGGATGTTTAAATTGCACATGATTTTTTATAAAAGAAGGCTCTTATATTTTCGACATTCAATGAAGTAGACGTTTCAACTTTATAATGGTGTAAATATACGATAAAAGAAATAGGAACACACATGTTTCTTGAAATAACTTTGATAAAGTTTTTATCTGAACTTTGTCAAGTTTAAATTAAATCTTTACATGTGTTTAAATAACTTCTATAACTTTGTCGTAACTGTTTTCTTTACAACAGATTTTCAAAAAAGAAATAAACCACAAGGTTTTTATTTACAACTTGTTTCTATACATTGCCTTTAACCTAAATATGATAAGGTTTTCCATTTTGGCTTTATGTTATTGGCTCGTAACTTTTGCTCTGCACTTGATTCATTAAATGAGTAGATTTTTCACAGTCTTTGACTTTGAACTTTGATTGTTTCTCTTCCGTCTTCTTTGCGCTTCTTCCCATGTATATTATATAGTCCTCCAAGTGTTTGAGCTTTGAAGTATAAAATCTCGAGCACTTGAATACTCTTCTCCTTCGGTCTTTTTCCTTAAAAAGGAAAAACGTACGGGACTCGAAGGTGCGATTATAGATGAAGACTGCTTAGCCCGTTTGAATATCTATCGGAATAAATTGTAACCCTAGACCGGGAATTTATGTTCTTCCACATGTCTTTCAAGTCGTGACTCATCATTTAGTACGGGTTAGCTTTTTGCCTATCCTCTAAAATCATTAGTAAAATTTTAATAATTCAAAAATAAAATTTGAAAATAAGGGTACCTGCCCGTGGATACTTCCTTTCCTTAGAAGTAGTATCTCTTCAGATGAATGGCATTCCAATGTGAAGGTAAAATCTTGCCATCCATTGTTTCCAGCTCGTATGCTCCTTTTCTTGTGATACCGTGAATCTTATAAGGTCCTTCCCACGTTGGACTTAACTTTCCTGCATTAGCCGCTTTCGTAGATTGGAAAACCTTTTTGAGTACGAAGTCCCCAATCTTGAAGTATCTTAAGCGAGCTTTCCGATTATAATAGCGTTCCATAACCTGTTTTTATGCTGCCATTCTTATTAATGCAGTTTCCCTTTTTTCTTCGAGTAAATCTAAGTTTATTCGCATTTCTTCTTCATTATATTCATCAGTTGCTTGTGCATATCTTGTGCTTGGATCTCCTATCTCGACTGGGATCAAGGCTTCAGCTCCGTATACTAGTGAAAATGGTGTTTCCCCCGTACTCATTTTTGTTATTGTGCGGTATGCCCATAAAACACCAGGTAGCACCTCTGGCCAATTACCTTTGGATTCCTCCAATCATTTTTTCAAATTGTTGATAATGACTTTGTTCGTCGATTCAGCTTGTCCATTACCCACCGAACGATAAGGCGTTGAAGTAATCTGTTTGATTTGCCAACTTTGAAAAAACTCTATGATTTGTGCGCCTATAAATTACGGGCCGTTATCACATACGATTTTCTTTGGTATGACGAACCGACATATGACATTTCGCCAAATGAAATCTCTGACCTCCTTTTCTCGTACCTGTTTAAAAGCACATGCTTCCACCCACTTAGTAAAGTAATCAGTGAGTACTAGCAAAAATCTTACCTTGCCTTTTGCTTGTGGTAGTGGTTCCATGATATCCATCGCCCACTTCATAAAGGGCCATGGTGCAATGATTGGATGTAAAAATTCCGCGGGTCTATGCATATTGTTACCGTATCTCTGGCACTTGTCACATTTAGCCACAAAATGTTCTGCTTCTTCTTCCATTTTAGGCCAATAATAGCCTACTCTAATCATGGTTTTTACTAGAGATCTTCCACCTGCATGATTTCCACAATGTCCCTCATATATTTCTCTCATTACATAATCTGTTTGAGAAGGCCCAAGGCATCTTGCTAAAGAGCCACCAAATATCTTTCGATAGAGATTACCCTGCTTTAAATAGTATCGAACAACTTTCTTGTGAAGTGCTTGAGCTTTTTTCATATTTGCAGGGACGGTTCCATACTGCAAAAAAGAAATAATCTTGTTTCTCCAATCCCAAGTTAGGTTATTGAAATTTACCTCATTTTTATCTTGATCGATTACTGAATGAAATAAATGTATGACAAAAGCATTTTCATCATTTGTTACTTCTGCCGCAGATGCAAGATTAGTTAAGGCATCTGCCTCAGCATTCTCCTCCCGTGGGATCTGCAAAACCTTCCAGTTTTGGAATTGCCTAACCAGATCTCGCGCTTTTTCCAGGTACTGCTGCATTCTTGTCTCCCTAGCTGTATAAGTTCCCAGCATCTGGTTGACTACAAGCTGCGAATCGCTTTTGATTATAACTTCTTCTATTCTAAGTTCACGTGCCAATTCTAAGCCTGCAATCATGGCTTCATACTCTGCCTCATTGTTAGTTACAAGATGACATTTTATAGCTTGTCGTATGGTTTCACCTGTAGGTGGTACTAAAACAATTCCTAGACCTTCTCCTTTCATATTAGATGAGCCATCAGTAAATAAAGTCCAGGTTCCTAGATTATATCCATTGAACACTTGTAGTTCTTTTTCTGTTTCTAGTTGCTTCCCTTGACTAAAATCGGCCAAAATGTCTACTAACACCTATGATTTTATTGTAGTTCTGGGTTGATATGTGATGTCATATTCACTCAACTCTATGGCCCACTTGGCTAACCTACCCGATAGTTCTTGTTTGTGTAATATATTACGCAAGGGATAAACAGTCACTATAGAGATAGGGTGGCATTGAAAATAAAGCCTTAATTTTTTAGATTCCATGATTAATGCAAGTGCAAGTTTTTCTAGTTGAGGATACCGTATCTCTGCATCTAATAGTAATTTGCTAACATAATAAATTGGAGACTATTAACCTTGGTCTTCACAAACCAGAACAACACTTACCGCTACTTCTGAAATGGCTAGATAGACAAGTAACCTTTCTCCGTCTTTTGGTTTTGCGAGCAACGGTGGATTTGACAGGTATGTCTTCAAGTTTTTGAGTGCTTGTTGATACTCCTCAGATCATTCGAACTGATCTTGCTTTTTAAGAGCTGAAAAGAATTTAAAACATTTTTCTGATGATTTAGAAATAAATCTTCCCAAGGCTGCAATTCTTCCCGTTAGTCTCTACACCTCTTTCTTACTTGTAAGCATGTCAGGAATTTCTTCAATGGCTTTAATCTGGGCGGGATTTACTTCAATACTATGGTTAGAAACAAAAAAAAACCCAAAAACTTACCTGATGAGATGCCAAATGCACATTTCTCGGGATTTAGCTTCATATTGAACTTTCGTAAGATCTGAAATGTATCAGACAAATGCTGTATATGATCCCTCGACTGTTGAGATTTGACAAACATATCATCTATGTAGACTTCCATAGTTTTTCCTAGGTGTTCCTAAAACATCTTGGTCACCAGCCTTTGATACATGGCACCAGCATTTTTGAGGCCAAATGGCATTACTTTATAACAATAAGTCCCCCTGTCTGTTATAAATGAAGTTTTTTCCTCATCTAGAGGATCCATTTTGATCTGATTACCCTGAATATGTATCTAAAAATCTTAACAATTCATGTCTTGCAGTAGCATCAATTAGTTGATCTATATGTGGTAATGGAAAAAAATCTTTAGGAAAATCTTTGTTAAGGCCGGTGTAGTCTACACAAACTCGCCATTTGCCGTTCTTTTTTTGTACCAATAAAATATTAGCTAACCAATTAGGATACTTTACCTCGCAGATAGAGCCTATTTTTAAAAGTTTTTGGACCTCATCTTGAATCACCTGATTTTTGAAAACCCCCTACTTTCTCTTCTTTTGTTTGATGGGTGGATATGATGGATCTTCATTTAACTTGTGAGTCATTACCTCTGGGGATATCCCTGTCATATCGGAATAGGAACAGGCAAAACAATCCATGTTAGTTTTTAAAAATTCAATCAACTTACCTTTCATTTCGTGGCTTAAGTTGGCCCCAATGTAGACTTTCCTCTCAAGCATTTATACGAATAGTTCTACAGCTTCCAATTTTTCAATCGTGGTTTTGATATTTTCATTTTCTTCTAGTTCTTGGATGAAATCAGGCCGTGAATCCACATTTGTTTGCCCATCTCCAGTTGAGGTTTGTGGTGTAGCATTCTCAGCTGGAATCTGTAATTGCTATTTTTCTTCGTTTTTTGTGCTTGAATCTTCTACATAGTTGATGCTCATAGGTTTTTGTTGATTACCACGTATTTGATGGATTTCCCATTGTGATGGGAATTTGATGACTTGATGTAAGGTAGATGGGACAACATTCATTTTGTGAATCCATGGTCTCCCGAGAATCATATTGTAAGCCATATCCATCTCTACCACTTGAAATTTCGTATCTTTGATAATTCCTTCTGTGAATGTTGTAAGTATTACCTCTTCTTTTGTCACGACGCTCAAATTATCAAAGCCAGATAAAGTATGCACCTTGGGTATTATCTTATGTTCCGCTTGCATCTTGCTTAATACTCTTAGCAAAATGATGTTCACGGAGCTACCTGGGTTAATCAAAACTATTTTTACATTAGTATCATGTACAAGTAGAGATATTACCTATGCATCATTGTGTGGATTTATCACGCCGTCCGCGTCTGCATTATCAAATGTAATATATTCTTCCTCCAGAACATGTCGAACCCGCTTCCCGTGTGTAACTGTAATTTTAGAAATTTTCTTGGCTGTTGTATATGTCACGCCGTTAATTTCTTCGCCTCCGCTTATAACATTAACGGTCCTTTTCGGAGAAGGAGGTTTGGGAGGCTCCTGCCTGTTCTTCATGTATGCTTGCTTACCTTTTTCGCTAAATAGTTAGGTAAGATACCCTTCCTTTAATAAATGGTCTACCTCGCCTTGTAGCAATCTACAATCTGCCGCTTTATGACCATGATCGTGGTGAAACTCGCACCAGTGGTCAGGATTGCGCCTATTTGGATTTGATCTCATTTCCTTTGGCCACCGCACCTTATCACCCATGTTTCTTAATACATCTACTAACTCTGAAGTGCTTATATTGAAACTGTAACAGGCAATCATCTCCTTAGAGCCTCTGTTATCAACGCGCATTTCCCGCGTGTCCCGGTCTTTTCTGAACCTTGATGACGAACCTGATTCTTTATCTCTCGACCTACGATCCTACCTTGGGTCAAGTCATTGCCTTTTACGCCAGTTGTGAATGCAGTCACGTGGTCTCGTGGATCAGTTGTTCAATCGTATTTTGGAATATCGAGCATCTTGAATTTCTTTGGAATTGGGAGGGGAACAACACTTGGCTTCCAAGGTTGTTGTGAATATTTTTCCATATTTATTCCTTTGATTACAGGCGGTACTCCAGGTATTTGCTCTATGCGGTCACTTTGCTCCTTGAGCTGTTTCTGCAAGGTTAATACTAAATTTTGTAAATCAGAATTGACTAGATTACCTGATTCTCCATCTCGTGACTCGCTGGGCATTCCACCACTGCCCGAGTTAGCAAGTTCGGAACGAGGGTTCTCCAAAGTGTTGTTAGTTGGGGTTGGTGTTGGTGGTGCAACCGGTAACTGGTTAACGAAATCCTCAAGAGCTTTGCTGACCTGTTGAGCGATTAAATTTTGCAAAGCTTCATTGATAGCCTCATCGTTTTCAAATTGAGCATTTGCATTTGAATGAGATCCATCGGGAGTTCCTTCCTGAGACCGTCAAGGAGAGCTTTGTGGGGAAGGGATCAGGGTACGATCATCTTGCGGATTCCCCTCGAGTTGATGGTTTCCTTGGTTGTTGTCGTTAACATTTGACATGGTTGATGTGACAAAAAAGGTTAGATTAAGAAAGAGTAGATTATCAGATTCTCGGTAACGGAACCAATTTATTTAACAAAAAATCGGGATTTTGATTAAAGCTTATAAGAAGAACTCGGGTTACTGATAATCAAATAAAAATAGGAATAAATGATGTAAAAGATAGCTGAGTAGAAAGCAGAATAAATCAATATATTCCAATAGTATTTCGTCTCGTTATAAATGGCCAGTCTTGCCCTTTTATAGCTACTTCTAGGTGATAGGTTTTGTTTCCGTCATAATAAGGCCATTATAGACAATTAATGACCTTTAATGCAACGTTATAGTTGGTAATCATTGTAATTCAATATAGATTCTCTAACGTTTTCCATAATTAACGCCTATTAATTACTGACAGTACGTATCCATACCTTTTTTTGCTATCAGGTTCATTCTCTTATCCTGACTTTCGAACATAAAGAGGTCCGAGCATCGAATCTCTTGAATCTTTGCACGTGTCTGTTATAACTCGTGCCTCTTTAATTATTGTTTGCTGATTGTCATTCTTTGACCATTCTACGTGTCGTGACATGTCATTTTTCAATCAATTCTATATATGAACTCAATTTTCCCAATACACTAAGCAAAAAACCTAAATCTGTATTAGGCTAAACTAAGGCTCTGTTAGCCAAGAGGGGCAATAATATTGCGATTGAAAAATGACAGGGACACAAACATGCCAAATAATTAATGCAGGGTAATTGTGTACCTGGGCGAAGAGTACATGGGTATTTTAGGTCATTTAAGGTTAATATGGTCAATTTAATGCTAAAAGGCGAATTCTTTAATATGTGTAAAATAGCCAAAAGATTACTTAAAGTGGGCCGCAGGGAGCTATAATCATGGTGCATAAGGCCTCATTTGTTTGCACTTAATGGAGGTCTGAATCTTAATCATTCAGATCTCATACATTAAGTGCATTTGTTTTTAAAATCTTAATCTTAATTATTTAGATTTTAATCATTAAGTGTGATTTCAATTGGTACAAACTGATAAATATAAGAATTAATGATAGAAATTACAGTAAAAATAAAGCAAACCAATGTGATGAACAATTATGGCATTCGAGCTAATTGCCTTCGAATCAATTGAACAAGATATTGGAAGTATGAATAGAACAACAAAGCTTGCAAGAGATAAAAATATGGTATATTGCTTTGAGATGCGTGAATGTATGATCATTACAAACGATTAAGACCATCCTTATATAGTAGAGGAATTCTATTTACGATATAATTCTAATTACATAAGGAAATCACATGATTAGCTAAACAACCGCCCTTGATTTGATCTGTTTCGAGATTTTCGCTATGATCTTCGACCAGTCACGGATATCCCACCTTTCTGTTATTATGCTATCTTCGACCTTGCTCGATGTCTATCCCGTTCGATCTTAATCATTACTGGTCTCGATCTCGACAGGTACCTCGAATCCCGAACTCGGTACCTTATCCTCGTGTCTTGGTCTGATATGCGATGGTATTGATCCTAGATCCATGATCCCATGGTCTCGATTAATCAGTAAAATCGGGTGTACAAAACGTGTATTAGTAGTATTTTCATACTGTTAGCCTGTTCCGAATTAAAACGTGTTTAGTCCTTCAACCTATTTATTTCCAAATTATTGTGCTCTGAAACTAATGGTGCACTGTGGGCCGGGACCGGACCGGGACCGCGGTCCTAACGGGCTAAACGGGCCTGGCGGGCCGGTCCTGGTGGGCCGGTCCCAAATGGTGTAGGAGGCCCGTGGCGGGCCGGTTCAATTCATCAAGCTCACGAGCCCGGGACCGCCAAGCCCGGGATCAGCAGGCGGGCCTGGGCCGGTTCAACCGGGCCTAACGACTATTTTTTTTTTAAAATTTTAAAAAAAAGACCAACGGTCAGATTTTTAAAATCTAGTCGTTGGCCTTCAAAATTGATCCGTTGGCCACTTTAAAAAATAGCCATTTGGCCCCCAAACTTTATATAATTATACTTTTCCCAATTCTCAACTATAAATACCCCCTCATTCTTTCATTTTTACTCACCAATTCATCAATCTCTCTCAATCTATATCTAATTTCTCTTCTATAATTGCTTATTTTATTATTGCAATTTTGGGAAAAATTGTGAAGTTGGTGAATTGAAGTATTCAAGTCGTCAAGTCTTCAACGATTTTCAATTTTCAAGAAGTCGTTCGGCAATTTGGTAAACTCGTTCCAACTCTTAAGTTTTAAGAATATATTTTTGTGTGTTTTAGTTTGCATAATTTTTATTAATATGGCATTTTCTTTGAAAAAAATATTTGTTGGTAAGGGAAAAGCTAAAATTGGTGAAAGTAGTCGCCAACCTATTACCATTTCCCCGGCTCACCGACCCAGACCTATTACCCGTCCTGCTGCTCCTATTATTCTTGATAGTGATAACCCTTGTTTTCAATTTTCCGATAGTGAATTTTGCCGTAATATTGTACCAGGTCAACAATTAAATGAAGAAGTTATGAATTCTCTTTATCCTAATAAAACTATCTTAGAAAATGATGAGGAAAATGAGGATGTAGATGAAACCCAACCGAATTTAGATGATACACCTACTAGTCCTGTTAATAACCCAACTGATGCCCCGCCCGACCCACCTGTAGAAACCCCTACTTTTAATAGACAACCTTCTAAACGCCTAGAAACATCAATAGTTTGGAATTTGTTTACTCAA